>JAJMHO010000154.1:5325-39306 GCA_030566085.1 Geotrichum histeridarum
AAAAAAAAAAAAAAAAAAAAAAAAAAAAAAAAAAAAAAAAAAACAACTAAACAAGATCTTATTACTATAAACACCTGGAACCCACAAACTTAAACAGAGAAGAAAAAAAGAAATTAACGGACCTATTCTCTCTATAGCCTATCTCGCTTTATATTTCTTTTTTTTCTTCTTTCATTTATTGTAAAAGTACAATTCTTGTCTCACAAAATGTCAGGTCTCACTCTTTATCAAAGTTTTGGTCCTTCATCTTTGAGTCTTCTTGATCAAATATAAATACTCCTCCTTTTGTCTGTTTAGAAGATCTTTTTTTTTCTTCTCTCCATCTTCATCTCCATCCCTCCTTTCTCTCTTTCATAAAACATGGCTTTTTCAGACAAAGATCTTAAACCAGCCGTCTCGGTCGACGAGACCAAGCTTGAAGAAGGCATTTCCAATGAGCAAGTTAGCTCGTCCCGCTTTCAGCGCTTTAAGGACTCGTTCAAGCCTGCCGACTTTACCTCCTACGAAGGCCAGAACCTGACTGCCCTCGAAAAGGCAGCCCTGGCCACCGCCAACTCGCCATTGTCTAGATCCCTCAAGGGCCGCCATCTCCAGATGATTGCAATTGGTGGATCTATCGGTACTGGTCTGTTTGTCGGTTCTGGTAAGGCTCTCAGCACGGGTGGCCCCGCATCGCTGCTCATTGCATTTTCGCTGATTGGTGCTATGCTTTACTGCACCGTCCAGGCTCTTGGTGAGCTGACGGTCCGCTTCCCTGTTTCTGGTGCTTTCTCGACTTTCTCTACTCGTTTCATTGACCCCGCTTGGGGTTTTGCCATGGGCTGGAACTACGGTGTCTTGTGGTTGGTTGTGTTTCCTCTAGAACTGGTGGCTGCTTCCATTACGGTGCAATACTGGAACTCGTCGACTAACCCCGCTGCCTGGGTTTCTATTTTCTATGTGGTCATTGTCGTTATCAACTTGTTTGGCGTCAAGGGTTACGGTGAAGCCGAGTTTGTGTTTTCTCTCATCAAGGTTCTTGCTGTCATTGGCTTCATTATTCTCGGAATTGTCATCAACGTCGGTGGTGCTCCTCAGGGTGGCTACATTGGCGGCAAGTACTGGCACGACCCCGGTGCTTTTAACCACGGTTTCAAGGGTCTTTGTTCCGTCTTTGTGACTGCTGCGTTTTCCTTTACGGGTACTGAGCTCGTGGGCTTGGCTGCTGCCGAGACAAAGAATCCCCGCAAGACCATGCCCTCTGCCACCAAGCAGGTCTTCTGGCGTATTACCCTCTTCTACCTTATCTCGCTTACCATTGTGGGTTTGATTGTTCCTTACACTGACAAGCAGCTGCTCGGATCTTCTTCTGTCGATGTTGCTGCCTCTCCCTTTGTTATTGCTATCAACAATGCCGGAATCAAGGTTTTGCCTTCCATCATGAACGTTGTTGTCTTGGTTGCTGTGCTTTCCGTCGGTAACTCTGCTGTCTACGGCTGCTCTAGAACTCTTGCTGCTTTGGCTGCCCAGGGCTACGCTCCCTCTATCCTCACCTACATTGACCGCTCTGGTCGTCCCCTTGTCGGAATTGCTGTGTCTTGCGTTGTCGGTCTTCTGTGCTTTGTCTCTGCCTCTGACAAGCAGGGCGAGATTTTCGGCTGGCTCTTGGCTTTGACTGGTCTCTCTTCCATCTTCACCTGGGGTTCTATCTGCCTGTGCCACATTCGTTTCCGTGCTGCCCTCAAGGCTCAAGGCCGCTCTACCGACGAACTTGCATTCAAGTCTCAAGCCGGTGTCATTGGCAGTTGGTTTGGTCTCATTTTCAACTGCTTGGTTCTTGTCGCCCAATTCTGGACTGGTCTGTGGCCTATTGGCGCTGACGGCCCTCAGGTCAAGAACTTTTTCCAGGCTTACTTGGCTGCTCCCATTGTCATTGTTTTCTACGCTGGCTACAAGTTGTGGTACCGTCCCTCGTTTGTGTCGCTTTCGGCCATGGACCTGGATACTGGTCGCCGCGAGGTTGATTTGGATGCCCTGAAGGCTGAGATTGCAGAGGAGAAGGCTGCCATTGCGGCACGCGGATTCATGTACAGAACCTACAAGTTCTGGTGCTAGACGACGAACTTCTCTTGCCAACAACAAAAAAAATCTTCATTTTCCATACATTCTTGTTTTTCATCATTCATTTTGTTTAGTTTGTTTATATCTTGTTTTATACTTACAGTACAAGACACTTTTTTCTCTTTTTCACACTTTTTTATTTCACACTCTTGAATTTGAATTGCAAAAAGGCGGAAATTGACTGGTAGTCAGTTAATTTTCCTTGGGTAGCTGCCAAGCATTTTGTATTTAGCCACCAAAAAGCAGCACTTTTTTTTCTCTCATATGACATGTATATATAAGAACCAACACCTGTATCTGACTTAAAACGGCAATTATATTCCAGTGGATATCATCCATATAAAAATAACAAAGCAAAGCAGGAACAGAAACAGAAACCATTTGGATACATAGATGCACAGCATATCATCATCATCAGCACCATCGGTAAAAAGCAGCACGCCCGCCGCAGTCAACTGCTGTTAACTGTTGCTGAAACAGAAACCCCTCATGACTAAAGAGAAAACCACCCCTCCTTCCCAACGTATCTCATGTATCAGTATCAACAACCGTATAGGGCTCTTCCAGAATCTTTTTTTGCATTTGAATAATTATTATCGATAGTAGAAGAATTTATTATAAGGGGGGAATATATATATGACAATCAAAGGCCCCGTGTAAGGCTAGTTGATACGTGAAGTAGCGCGTGTTTGGTTGATCAAGGGCAGACAGTATACAAAAGTACCACTGATCGATGTTGAAAATAACTCTACAGCCCTAATAGTTTAATGGCTAGCAAATAGTAGAATATGTGGACATGTATGAGGAACGTAGCAGCGTCACAGTCGTATAATTGGAGGGATTTGAGGGAATAATGTTACTCATAGACCGAATAGATCTATCTTGGCTCAAGATTACAATCCAGATACCATCAAGTGGTTCACAAAAGAGAACGGAACAATCGGAGGCGCCAGAATATGAAGGCGAAACACTAGTGGCGACGACGGAGTAATATTGGATAGGACTTTTTGTTGATTTTCTCCGACACCGGCGGATAATTGCCAAAAGCGGTAATACAGCTTATAAACGGATTTCTTTACTCTCTTACATATGATAAATATGGAATAAGGTGATGTGATGAAGAATAAAACAAAAAAAGCGGGCAAGCAGTAAAGAGGCTATAGCTATAGTCCAGCTGGAGTGGGTCTGTGTACTTTGTCAACGTTAGATGTCACTGTGCTGTGTTCATACGAGTTGGTCGAGAGCATAAAATAAGAATGGAAAAGGATGAGTGCATATCACTATATATATCCTCTGACTACCTGAAGTACAATTGGTCACCAAAATAATTCAGTAAACGATGTAAGAACAGCAGCTGCTACGAGAGAGAACACGCAATATGGTATGCTGCATGTGAAGTATGTATGATTAGGTTTTTATCAGATATTTATTATAAGATTAGGCGGGTGAGATGATATATAGCAATTGATAGAAGGCAAGTTACCGGTATACGCAACGATATCTATAAACGATAATGGAAAATACTAAAAGCTGGTATACATTTGATTAAAAAATCAGCTCAGAATGTATACATAACTATCATGAAGCAATAATATCGCGGACGATAGGAACCGAAACATTTTGATTACAGTAGGAAACATGCCAGGGCGCGCGCAATCAAACAATCATAAGGCAAATATGATCAAATATATATAATAAACTTGAACTTTGATATAGACTGATTGTAACTATAATACGATCAGGCTAGTATACATAAACGTTTTGAAAAGAGTCATTATAAGTAATTATCAAGATCTGACCAAGACCAACCTTCATTGGCCCTATAGCCCATTTAAGAAATTGATTGTAAAACTCAAATTATGAGAGAGGTTGATCCACGAATAGTAGGGGATTTTTTTTTTCATCCAGTAGAGTTGTGCTTTTGATATATTTCACACATTAATGACGTAGACTTGAAATAATTTTGTAATTAAAATTTTGGTACCAATTCCAATTTCTTGAATCGATCTTGAGTAGAATTTTTTAAATGTTAGATTTTTTCGTCCATTACTATATAAGGTCTTGTTTTGCTTATGGGCCTAGAAGTAGACCTATCTCATTCAATCGATTAGCTGTAGGCCGAATGCTTGATTCTGAAATGGAATTTCAATGCCTATTCATTATGGTTTCCTCGCTCCTTGTTGACACAGGCTGTGTGTTTTTGTGCGTCCAATTCTTCAATCCCTCTAATCATTCTTGGCTTGCTTGTTTCTCAAGTGTAAGTATTGAAAGTCTTTAATCAGGTCAGAATATATTTCAATAGGCCCCTACTACTCCTACACGTTTTCAATCGTAGCATCAGGGCCCGCAAAAAGGTTGAGGAATTTCAATGAGAATCCTAATTCACAAAAGGTGTTCTTTAAATGGCTGCTGAAAAGAGACTTGCCTTGGTTTTTTAATTAGGCGATTCGCTAATCAAATCGGCCTAGGCCCTATTCCAATTCGACTTTTTTGGATAGGTTTATTCTATCAAAATAGAAATGGTACATCCAGACATACAAGCAGAACTAGATTTATATGAGGTAAAAGTCAAGTCAAGATTGGCTATGAAACTTGAGGTGAGATATTCTCATTATCATCAACATAGCTTGAATGACTTGCAATAACTAGTAGCCCTACTTCAAGCTAGTCTTCCAGTCTACCCTAACTTTCAATGGCAGGAAACCGGCTTGAGATTAACAAAAATCTCTTAGAAACCTAATTCGAAATAACATAGATTTGCCAAATGCAAGGCTACATTGTTGTGTAATTGTCATTAGCTTTCTGGGTTGATGTTTCTGACACACTAAGGTCCATTGATATTTTGGTCGTTTCGATGTCTATAACAGCCATACAAGAAGGGTCTTGATTCTTCACTATAGCAAAGATCACATTGTTTCACTTTTCAGCCCTACTCTAAAATCTCCAGCAATTCTCTTCAATGTAATAGCTTGTCTCTTCTAACCTTTTCCTTTCATATATATTTTGTTTTCATAATCGTCTACTTACTTCTCTACTTGTACACCACTACTCACTGTTTTTTGCGTTTCTTTTCGTCATCTACCTCACATTCCACCTCACCTTTAAAACAACATTCCCTCTTCATCATACTCCCCTTCTCCCACCCCTTCTACCACCTCCCTCATAATCTCATCTGGCAGCTGCAACGTTCTCAAAAAGATGAGTCTCAACTTATACAAATCGACGCGGTGCTGGGCTTCTCTGGCTTGCATGGCAGCATTGAACTCGTCACGCACCGCTGATAACTGAGTTGTGAACCGAGATTCAAGGTCAGCTTTGAGTTGGATTAGAGCTGTTGCATAGTTGGCGTCAATTACACTGTTTGCAGCAGTGTTTGAAGTTGTATGTTCATTTATCATAGCACTCTCATCCTTCTTTCTCGCATTCACAGAGCCCCCTTCTTCACTCACCACAATATTGACTGCTTTACTCTCTTGGAGTGCGTTTCCACCGGTACAGACACCATTCCCGGAGATGCCCATTCCGAATCTGGTGTTGGTAAAAGTGTCATCTTTCACGTGATCAGTCAGCCGCGCAACGGTGCAGCTCATCGTCCCACCACTACGGAGACCGGCGACCGAGTCGGCAAGCTCCGATGTCGTCATAGTAGTTGACTTATCAACTGATGCAGTTTCGACATGCTGGTTTTGTGGCTGCTTGTGGTTATTGCTCCTAGTGTTGCTGCTTTGGCTGCAAGATTGGCTGCAGAGGGTGAGAACGTGGTCTGGCTGAAGCAAACCGACTGCAGAAGCAGCTAGTGCAGTAGGATGTGGCGCGTGGCCTGGCGGGTCTTTTATTTTTGGTCAGCATTAGTATCAAAAATGCAATAATCAAGTATAATTCAGAAAAGAAGTCAAATAAATACAACCCAAAGGGAAAACACACGTAAAAATGGATAAAAACGCGCTTATGGTTAAATGGTACAATTGAAGGTTTAAGGGATTGTGCATACCTTGGTTTCTAAACTGAGGCATCATTGTATAGATTTTGATGTCGAAAAAAACAAAAATCAAGCTAAAGCTGAGCTGAGGCCAGTGCTGGTTTAATGATGGTGAATGAGTGAATATTTGACATCAAAGATGATGGTTTAAAGGGTTCAAGGTCTGTTACTACAACTGTGTATAAGATGCTATTGAGACTACGAATGTCGTGTTTTTTCAAGCTTAAGGTCATGTTTGTTTTTACTGGGCATCTGTTATGAGCTCAGGGACTGTCCGTTTATTTTGTTTATTTCTGACGTGTCTTTTGTGTCAAAAACCTTTCTTCATTTAAGATTCCGTTGCTTGATGAAATGAAAAATCTTTTTTTTCCCTGTCAAATGTTGTTTAATACGGTTGTTCTATGATTCCTATTTACAGTTTCCATATGTCAGTGACAAAACTGACAAATTTTGTTCGAGAACACTGACCGATCACTGTCAACCACCGAAATTAAAAATTTTTTTTTCAACGGTTTTCTGCAACCCGCCCGGTTACATATGACACGTATTCAAGGTTAAAAATAATACTGTCCCGATGACAGATGGTGAATGACTGACTGATAAGGAAAAAGTTGGCTGCAAACGCGTAACGTTGGCAAACAATTAACCGAACAAAAAAAAAGGTCAAGAACCTTAAGATTAATATTACGACCGTTAAGAATGCCAAGGAACTTTCAGGGACCGGGACTGATATCATCATATGGAACTCTAGAACTCTAGAAAGACTGACTAACAATGACGGTTGAACGGAATTAGAAGCAAAGAACAAGGGTGAAATAGCAGCAACAAAGTTCAATTTTGGATTAGTAGTTGAGTGGTTTAATCTATAGCTAGCTAGCTAGTGCTAGTGCAATCGGGTTGATAGACAGTTTGGTGTATACTGGCTGGTTAAGAATTTAAACAATTCGTGACACGTTTGACAGTTTGAAGACAACCATTGACACAAGCCTAGCTATGGGCTTAAATCATCAAGATCGATCTTGACATCACCAAGACCACCAAGCCCTACCAAGATCACCAAGATTAAAAAGCCAATGCCACTGCCACCGCCGTGCATTGGGTTGTTTACTGGGCATTTTGCATTTTGGCTGTCAAAACCCTTTGGATGACATAACTCTATGTAAAAATCCTTATCTGGTTTCCATGCCAACTACATTTATATATGTATAAGGTTAAGTGATGACATAACAGTAACAACAATATTAGTAATAACCATATAACAAAAAAAAGTACGCGGCTGTGTTGTTTTGACCAATCCATCGAACAATTTGGAACATTTTCCAACATGTCTCTTGTTGCCCTCGTTTCAGCTCTTTAATTTTTGCCACCCAAAATACAAAAAACACCATACTAATCTCTATTTAACACAGCTATCGGGACAATTAAACCAGGACGTGTGTATATAAAAACCCTCTCCTCTCTCTTTCTTTCCAATTTCCTTCCTTTCCTTCTTTTCTTTCTCTCTTCTTTTCAAACCATCTTTATCAACACCAATTCATCCCTCCATCCTTATCTCCCTTATATATTCATTCCTCTTGCTTTAGAGATATTAGCAATGCAGATTTTCGTCAAGACCCTCACTGGCAAGACCATCACCCTCGAGGTCGAGTCTTCCGATACTATCGATAACGTCAAGTCCAAGATTCAGGACAAGGAGGGAATCCCACCAGACCAACAGCGTCTTATCTTTGCTGGTAAGCAGCTCGAGGACGGCAGAACCCTTTCCGACTACAACATTCAAAAGGAGTCCACCCTCCACTTGGTGCTCCGCCTCCGTGGTGGTATGCAAATCTTTGTCAAGACCCTCACCGGAAAGACCATCACTCTTGAAGTCGAGTCCTCAGACACCATTGATAATGTCAAGTCCAAGATTCAAGATAAGGAGGGTATCCCACCAGACCAACAGCGCCTGATTTTCGCTGGTAAGCAGCTGGAAGATGGCCGCACCCTTTCCGACTACAACATCCAGAAGGAGTCTACTCTTCATCTGGTTCTTCGTCTGCGTGGTGGTATGCAGATTTTCGTCAAGACTTTGACTGGTAAGACCATTACTCTCGAAGTCGAGTCTTCAGACACTATCGACAATGTCAAGTCTAAAATTCAGGATAAGGAAGGTATCCCACCAGACCAACAGCGCCTTATCTTTGCCGGTAAGCAGCTCGAGGACGGTAGAACCCTCTCTGATTACAACATTCAAAAGGAGTCCACCCTCCACTTGGTTCTCCGTCTTCGTGGTGGTATGCAAATTTTCGTCAAGACTTTGACTGGCAAGACTATTACCCTTGAGGTCGAGTCCTCCGATACTATCGACAATGTCAAGTCTAAAATTCAGGACAAGGAGGGTATTCCACCAGACCAACAGCGCCTGATTTTCGCTGGTAAGCAGCTGGAAGATGGCCGCACTCTGTCCGACTACAACATCCAAAAGGAGTCTACTCTTCATTTGGTTCTCCGTCTGCGTGGTGGTATGCAGATTTTCGTCAAGACCCTGACCGGCAAGACCATTACCCTTGAGGTCGAGTCTTCCGATACCATTGATAACGTCAAGAGCAAGATTCAAGATAAGGAGGGCATTCCCCCAGACCAACAGCGTCTCATTTTCGCTGGCAAGCAGCTTGAGGATGGCCGCACTCTTTCTGATTACAACATTCAGAAGGAGTCTACTCTCCACTTGGTGCTGCGTCTTCGTGGTGGTATGCAAATTTTTGTCAAGACCCTTACTGGCAAGACCATTACTCTCGAGGTTGAGTCCTCTGACACTATCGACAATGTCAAGAGCAAGATTCAGGACAAGGAGGGCATTCCCCCAGACCAACAGCGCCTGATTTTTGCCGGCAAGCAGCTCGAGGACGGCCGCACTCTTTCTGACTACAATATCCAGAAGGAGTCGACCCTCCACTTGGTCCTTCGTCTTCGTGGCGGCCAGTAAGTAGTTTTTCAAGTAGTTTTTATTAATCCAATACGATGATGTCAGTGCTTTTATGTTGTAAATGGCCAATGAGTGAAAGTAGAAATCCACCACGTGCGAGTTGTCTATATGGAATGAGCCTGTTGTATATCTATAGGTTTGTAGGGGGTGTGCATGTTATTAGGTAGGTATCAAAAACACGTGTGTTTAGTAATAGTAGTCGGGGGTGGGACTGGAAGTCCATATCCGATGGGATAATTATATTTATTAGACAATAGCATTGATGCTTCATGATTGAAAATTGTGTTGAAATGATTGATATGATGATCAATAGTTGAAGTAAGTTAGTTGTTGTGGTCATCTCACAAAAGACGTAAGTTGTCGTGTGCCCACTACGCAATTGTATACTGACACTAATGTCACTTAGACTAACTAATAGCATTATAATTGACAGATCGATGTCAGATGTAATTAAACTACAAGGTAGGCCTATAGGCACTGTATAGTATGTATACTGGTATGACTTGTATTCTCTTGTATATATATATAGTTATCTGACAGAAATGTTTGGATTTATAATGCTTTGATCAAGATATACCTTTGATGGAACGAATGGGATGTATATAATATGAAATATTGGTAAGGAAATGAATGGATGATTTTGAATTTTGAATGGACCATGCCATGAGATGGGTGGTTTTTAAAGTGGCGATATCTTTTTGGTTCTATTTCTTCTCTTTAGGTGGCCGATGGCCCATCTGAATATTGGTTACAACAGCAGTTGATGATGAAAAGTATTGTCTCTATTGTTTCTATCCTTTCTGTTCAAAAATAATTTCTACCACGCATCTCTATATTTGATGACCTTTTTCTCTACATGTATACAGTCTACAGTATTTTGCTAGAAGATACTTCTCATAATGATTTTTGTAGGCCTATAGCTAATAGCAGAGGAAATAAATTTTTTTGTTGGTGGCTTGACAATATTGAGCTGGTTCTTGCAGTTGGTTGGTCCAAAAGATAATAAATAAAAAAAAAAAAAAAAAAAAAAAAAAAATCATGGAAAAAAAAAAAAGCATCCATATATGGCACAAGACAAGTACAAGTAGGGCCATCTCAATAGATTGAAAGATATAGGACCGCTCTTATTTCAACATCAAACGTTTTTTTTTGTTTTCTTTCGTCTTCTCAATACTTGACTTTAAAGTGTCTCTTGTATATTATATATATGAACCTTGAGTGCTTTTATATATTTCATGTTGATCTGAAAGGTATAAGTTATAGGCCCTATAGGTTGTGTTCTGGTATAATAATGCCATTTTAAGCAGAGAAAATAAAAAATACAACAACCTCATGGTTATATAATCTTTTTTGTACTTTTTTTTTCTTCTTCTGTCTCTGCCTGCCTGATTCATTTTTTTTTTCTTCTTCTTCTCTTCTTTTCTCTTTTCTCTTTTCTCTTTTCACTTTCATCTCCATCTCCATCAACTTAATCAATCATTTAATCTCCATCTCAATCATCATCATACCCATCCATTCTAGACCTTACACACACTTCATCTCGTCTGCTTCACAATGAATCGTAATCTCTGAAATAGAGGGCTCTATTCATTAAGCCCATCCTAGACAAACAACAATATACAAACCAACAGACTTACAAGACCTACAGACTCACAGACATCCATCTACTAAAAGGAACCAACCGATCAAACGATAAACAAACCCACAAAATCATTCAAGTCCAGACACCCTTGCATTCACACCCGATTTGATCCATTCATGACATTATTACCATTGAACATCTATTCCACCTAATCCATTTTTTTAATCCGTTTTAATAACCAGTTGATTTCTGTTTGGCTCCTTCACCTCCAGTTTTTGCTGCATTGCACAAGCCCTAATCTACTACTTTTTTTTGTTGTCGTTACTCCCAGCCATGAGCGAGCAAGACTCATCCAGCTGTCCGCCCTCTTTGCAGCAGCAACCACCACCAAAAACCCCTTCATACATATCCATGAATGATTCCGTCTCCACAGACTTTGACCCAGACCACAAGTCGTACACGAGGCATACAGAGTCTTCGGAGTCCGCCCGGAGAGCCCTCCCCAAGGAATACAACAAGAGCGTGCGATCCCTAGCCGACCTCTCCTCAACCCTCTCGGCATCATCCTCGCTCTCGGGGTCCACCCAGCATCCCCACAACGACGAGGACGACGATGAAGACGATAATGACGATAACGATACAGATATGAACGACTCCGACGCTCGATCCAGTCACTCACCGGTGCAAACTACGTTTTCTACGTCCACCTCCCCTACGGCTTCGGCCGAACCGGCCTCAACCATCCAAGACGTTAATATGGACCTCCCCGCAGCCCACCCGATAGCGTCCCCGAGCCTATACCCCCAGGGCCGATCGCAGCACACACCGCACAAGCACAAACACGGCTCTTCCCGGTTCAAGCATTATCACAAACCAAAGGTCACGGAGTCGCCTCGCCTGGTTTATCTGTGTCAAAAGTTCATTAACGAGAAAAACGTTGAGGCTTTGGCTCTTATTGCCCGGCGGCGCGGCCTGCCGCCGAAATTACGACAGTACGCCTGGCCTCTTCTCCTTGCATCGCATCCCTATGTCCTCAACCCTTCCGTGGACGCCGAGTTTCCTACACCGCCGTCGTCCCAAGAACAAATCCCCGTCAAGCGCATCAAGAATGAAATCGCGCGGTACCAAAAGAAACAGGCCATGATGGCGAGCTCAAAATCGCGCACGCCGACAAATAATAGCACATCGACGAGCGGAGTAACAAACACTGTTGTTGATACCCAGCGGAGTAATAATCAATCTACTACACCGGCTCACCCTTCGACACGGACTACGCCGATTAGCGAGTCGCCTACTGGATCGAGCTGCACAGAGCTCGCACAACTCAACAAGACAGAACACTTGGGGGAAAACATTACCTCCGCATCTCTCGAGGCCCAGAAACACGAGGCTATTGAAGACGCCATCAAGGCTTTCTTGTCGAAATGGGGCCGAACCATTCCTTACAGCAGCGCCATGGTGTACATGGCGTTCTGCCTGGCTGAGTGGGTAGACCCGGTTTGCCGCCTAGACGACCGTAACCACTTAATCAAGGGCGTCAATGCTAGCGGCACTAATGTGACAGACTCTCAAGCGTCGTCTCCAGAACTGGGGCCCGTCGAGTCGTACACCGGGGTCAATGGTGGGCACGATAATCCATACGGACCCACATCACTGGCATCTTCAAGAGGGCCCTCACCAATATCATCAGGCAATGCTACCCCCACGCTCGAGTCGCAGGCTCACGCGTCGGCTGCCCATTTCTCGCTGCACGCCCTGTCGTTCCAACTGCCGTACGTGTTTTCCGAGGTCTTTGAGCACCTCATGCTGCTGTGCTTCCACTCGACGCCGTCCATGCTGAACGGACCCAGAGGCCCCTGTGACTCCAGCGACACTGAGCGCATCTCGTTCTTTTTGTCGGTGTCAAGACGCCTGCTGCCGGACCTGGCCAAGCACTTTGACGACGAAGATGTATTGTCGGTGATTGGCGGCGACGAGTGGCTCATGTGGTGGATCAAGTGGATGGGCGCCAAAGTATGGGACCGTCGAGATAGAGCTCGTATTTGGGACATGCACTTTGGCTGGCGGCCCGCTCCAGCGGCTCCAGGGTTTGATCTGCACAAACATGTAGAGGCCCGAATCAAGCACTCTGCGCCGGATTCGATAATCAACGATCCGCCTATTGAAATGGCATCTGAATCACTAGGACCATTGCCTTCGGCCTCACCACCGCCGGTGGCTGCTGAGGAAGAGGTGAATACGGCTGACGTGTTTCTGGCTCAGCTCGAACGTGACCTGGGACCCGATCCTTTCTGGTCGCCCAACCTCGACGACGAGTCCACTGCTGCCATTGCCGCCACTGCTACTGGTAAACGCTCTATGTCCATCTCGGCACGCCTCACGTCCGAGCCATTGCTCGAGCACCTGTTTGTATGCATTGTACTGCTCAAATCCAAAGCAGCGACGCTACTGGAACTGGACCAGAGCGAGATCAGGGGCTGCTTGGGCCGGCTGTACCGGTCCAAGGATATTGAGAGCATCATAGCCGAGGCGGGCGAGTGCTGGCGGACATGGCGGCATGCGGAGGACCTTGAAGATGAAGATTTACGATAATTCAAAAGATAAATGAATAGGAGGTGTTATGTTATTGTGTATATATATAAATGTACAATGTACAATAGATGATGAGATGAAAAAGAGTATCACGATTTTTGAGCTTGTAGGGTGTAAAGAAAAACAACAAAAGGCAGTAGAGTGTTCAATGAAGATGATATGAAAAATGAAGATAAAAAAAAAGACATGACAAAAAACTAGACGATTCAAACTGTCGTTATAACCGAAAACGACTCTGCTGCACTGCACACACGACACCCCTTAAAAACCAACCCGGACTCCCACAAATTCAACCAACCAAGTTTTTTTCTTTTTTTCTTCTTTTACTTCTTTTTCGACTCTTTGTGCTCAATCTCATAGTCGTACTTGCGTCGTTTCAGCGCGGCGCCCTCTGCTCTCCGGAACGAGCCCACCTCCGAGTTTTTCAAAATGCTCAACTTTTCAGCCTGCCAGTCCTCGCGCACATCCTTAAATGCTGCCTTCCACGTCCGCTCAAACACCTCCTTCTGCTGCCGCTCAATCTCACGCCGCTCCTCTTCGTCCGCCATCCACTCCATGTGCTTGATGTCGTCTGATGAAGGTTCGTAAATATGCCAAATCACGTAGTGCGGTAACCCAATCACAGAAAGCCCCATCCGACGGCACATTTTGCCAAACCCCTCGGTCTCTGCGTGCTTTTGGAATGAGAACGCGGGGAAATGGGCCCCTTGCCGGAATACACTGGCTTTGGCGAGGATTGAAACGCCGCCAATGCCGTCTAGCTCCATCTCAACAGTGGGATCGCCGTAGGGGTCGCGCAGGTACGCAAGGTGGGGCCGCCAGGTTGCGTATTCGGGGTACCCCTCTACAATGCACGCGTCCTCGTCTAGTTGCTCAGCGAGCTGGAGGCCGGTCTCGCTTTCTTGCCAGGAATTGAGGTCGTACGGCTGCTCGTTGCCGAGCCAGTCTGGGAGCGGGCGCCACACGTTGGGGACAATGACGTCTTTGTTGTGGGCCATGAGGTCTTCCAAAATGGTCGGCGGCACCGTCTGAACGTCAGCGTCGCGCCAGTACACCCACGAGTGGTCTGGCTGAAGCGCGACAGACAACAGCCAGTTCCGGGCGCGGGCCATTAGTTTTCGGCGAGGACCCTGGGCGGCAAACCCATGTCGGTCCGAGAACCCCTGGCCAATGGCCTGCCCAAAATCCTTTTCGAAAATCTCAATCGTGCCAAACCGTTTGCTCGGGTCCGGGTTTCGTTGCAGGGCCTCAAGGTACTGAGTAAGAACCTCGAGCGTGCCGTCTTTTGAGTCTGACACCAAAAATGCCAGGTCAATGAGTGTGTGCGGGTACGTCAGGTTCTCCATGTGGCCAAAGAACATTGCCATGTGCGGAACCGCATCTCTAAGGGGCACCAAATACAGCACGCGTTCACCCCGAGTCGCGCCGTGGGCCGTACCTTCATACGCGGCCAGATCAAAGTAGTGCACAGACGGTATTGCCGGGTTGTCGCGCATGGCTGTTCTGCGGCGAGGTCCTGGGATACGGAGCCCTGACCGCCCGCTGCTGCCGCCGCTGCCTGGTAAGCTGGCCCCGTCCGAATTGTTGTTGAGGACGAGGAAAACAAGGCCGACCAGAACGAGTATGGTGGCCAGTGTGGCGCCGAGTTTGGCTGTTGCTGAGAGCGTTGAGCGTTGGTTATTGTGTTGCTGTTTGCCCTTGGGCCGGAACCACGCTGCCGGTGACGCCATTATTATTGTATTCGTCTATTAGATCTGTAATACCAATTGACCTTGGCAGAGTTCTGTGTATTTTAACTTTGGTGGTGGTAGTAGTAGTAGTAGAAAAGAAGGGGATCCGCTGGTCGATCGAATATATGATGCCTGCTGGTTGGAATGAATGCGTGTAGGCAATTGCTCAAGCGGCTTTGTTTGCAGTGAATTGAAAAATAGAAAAAAAAAACAAAATTAACAGAGGGTAAGGGCTTGGGTTATTTTTGGCCGACAAATTTCCCAGTTGACTGATTCCTGCAGACTTCCATGCGTTTATCCGCTTCATAGATCGAGGCACCACCTTGTATACATAAAACTTATATGTAGAAAAAATAATCAAATCGTCTCTCGTTCAAATATAAAACACTATATCTCTCTCCTCTCGTATACAAACAAATAAGGGTCCAAGGTCTAAGGTCTAGGCAACAACAGGAGGAGGCGTGTTCTCGTCTTGCTGTGCTTGAGAAGGGTCAGCCTGCGCTTTGGACACAATGCCTCCACGGATCGGTTTGGGCATGGACCTCGGCGGTGGCGCGTAGATGATCGCCTGCTCTTCCTCTTCCTCCTCTTCCTCATCATCCTCATAGTCCGCTTCTGATGCGTAGTCCTCAACCTCATTCTCAGACTCGTCCTGCAAGGGCGTCACGGTGTCATGGTGCTTGGCGGCTGGCGACAGCGGCGGGGACGGGACCCACGCTCTCTGTTCCAGCGACGTCGGCGTCGTAGGCGAGTCAATCACCTTTTCGTTGACCGCCAACGTAGGCGGGCTTGGCAACGCCGCTTGCTCCGTTTGTTTCAGACTAGCAGTCTGCTCGTTGACCTCCCGTTTCAAACCCAGCGGCGTCACAGCCGGGCGTTCTCTTACCGGCTCTTCCATCATCTCCACAATCGGTTGCTCCTCCATTGACTTTGTTGCAGGCGCCGCGGTCGCTGCCGATCTGAGTGAGCTGCGTGCTCCCAGGATCGTTTCCTTGACCATATCTGGGGCTGTATGCTGGATCGTGCTGCTTCTTTTCAAGTTGGCCTTGAACTGAACCAAATCGCTCTGGTCCTGCGTCGAGGGGACAAACCGGTTCTGGGTACCCGTGCGCAACTGGCGGAGACGCTCGAGGGCTTCAGGGGTGGCAGCAGTCTGCGCTGTTTTCTTGGGCGTGGGTCTTAGGGTACTGGCGCGGTTGAGCAGCATTGCGGTGCTGGGGGATGGCACTCTAGGCTTGGGAGCGCGGCCAGGTGCAAACAAATGGGACCGGTTTGCTTTTGGGAGGACTGTAGATTCTATAGGTTCATGGATCGAAGAAGACTTGGTAATTTCGGGGTGAGCAGGCTCTAGTTTGGGCTGGGCCACCTGTTCCTTAGCAACAGGTTCCTCCACAACCTCGACCTTCTTTTCCATAACTTCTCTAACTCTGCTCTCCTCTCGCAAGCTATTTGCCATTGTGGGGTTCCTAACACTCAAGCTTTTGGGTGGGCTGTTCTTCACAAACGAACCCAAAGGCGCTGGTAGAGGCACCTTGCCTCTCGGGAAGCTGACAGAGTGGGATGGCGTCAGTCCTGACGCTGCGGGCGAGTTGGCACCGCCGCCTAGACTTCGGTCCATATTGCCCCTATCACCTCCAGGTGACGACGGGGTCTTCTTGAGCGCACTCTCAAGCCATGTCGAGCGTACGGGGTTCCAGCGGCGGACAGGCGACGTTTGCGAAGACATTGTTGCAGAGCGTGCAGGAGCAGGGATGGGCGTAGTAGGGCGTTCGACCGGCAACTCATGGTCACTAGAGCTAGAACTGGAGGACGACTTGGGCGACATATCATCGGTGGTCGAGACTGAGGCAGAGTCATCCTGAGACGATTCAGTGTCAACCTCAACAGGAGAAGATTTCTGAATTTCAGGCGTAACAATGTCGACTGGCTCTGCCACTTCTGGAATATCCTCCTGGGTGTCTTTCTCTACAGCTGTTTCTTCAACAATTTCCATTGGTTCTGCAAATTCGACGACCTCAACAAGCTCGGTGGGCTTGACAGGCTTCTCAAGTTCTACAACTTCAGACTCAGCCTCTTCCGCCTTTTGAAGTTCCTCCATCCTCTTCAGTTCCCTCTCATGCCTCAGCTGCAGTCTTCTCTCCTGCTCAGCTCTTTCCCTCATTTGGTGCTTCGCTGTCAGCTCCTTCATTTCCTTCAGTCGTCTCAGGCGCTCCATCATTTCTGGGGACTCGTCCACCTTGGGAGAGTGAACCTTTGATACAGGCTTAACCTCAACTTCAGGCTCAACCTCAGCTTCAGGTGCGACAATTTCCTCGCTGATTTCTTCAACGGGCTTGGGAGACACCTCAAGTCTGGGGCTGTTGTCAAGATTCAGCTTGCCCATTCTCTGGACTAGATTGTGAGTAGGTGTAGGCATTGGGACAACTTCATTCAGATCGTTGTCCTTTGACATGTAACCGGCAAATGAAGGTGATGAAATTGAGTAACTCATGCTATTCAGAGACTGAGTCCTAGCATGTCCCTTTCTGGGTGAAACTGACGCCGATCTAGAAAATCCACGTACTGGGCTTCCGTTATTGCTGTTGCTGCCTCTGCTAGCTGTACTAAAAGGTGACGTGAGGTCAGGCGAATCTGTCGTAGATCCAGCCCGGGCTCTTTGAAACGACACACTGTCGTGACGTTTCAGCATAGCGCTCTGCACAAACCCGCCGCGCACGGGTGACATGGTTCTAATAGGAATTGGGGTATTCGTCCGGGATGCCAAAAACGTACCCGCAGCTGCTGGCGGGTTGCCCGACATATGGGCACCATTTGTATTATTCACAATTGGAGGTGGGAGCGGCTGAGCTGATCCTGCCGCTGCACCGTCTGCAAACTTTGGTTTGCTCTGAAACGAGCTCATTTGCCTCGTCGCAAGGAACGATCCTCGCGGTGAGCTGGGGCTGGTTACATTGGCCAGGCTGGCCTTGACCGGGCTGTGCTGGGACCTGTTGTTGAAACGGACATGAAGGGCCGGGGAGTTGGGCAGGCTGGGTATATGCTTGGGCTTGGTGGGAGTGGTGGGCGGTTCGCGGGTGACGGGTTCAAAGGTGGGCTCAGTGGCAGGGGAGAGAGTGACGTGCGAGAGCTGTTGGGGAGATGCATGCTTAGGCGAGAGCTGCTTTGGTGAGAGCTGTGGAAGTGAGGTCTCCTTGGGCGAAATCTGTTTGGGAGATGCTTGTTTGGGAGAGACCTGCTGAGGAGACACATGCTTGAGTGAGACCTGTTTAGGTGACATGTCCTTAGGCGAGATATGCTTGAGCTCGAATTTGGGAGCAAGCTTGAGAGTAGCCTTAACTTCAGGCACTGGAGCTTCTTTTGCTGGACTGTCAGGCTCGTCTGTCAAGTCAATGGCTTCAATGCAAGGCTTTGCAGAGACTGACTCTGATTTGAACGAAACGATTTCAGGTTCCTGCTCAAGTTTGCGAGGAGCTTCCACTACCTCTGTCTTTTTGCTTACAGGCTTGATGTCACTTGTTGGTTTGTGACTCGAGGGTGATACTGTTTTTGTTTCAGGCTCGGCCTTTGATTCTAGGCGAGACGAAACAGGCACAGTTGCGGTGATTGAACTGGGCTCTTTTGCATGAATATCAGATCCCACACTTGGCTCTTCAAGCAAAGTTCTTGTAGAAGGGGCTTGTAACGAGGACGGAGGTGGGGTATGGGCGGCGGTGCGCATTGATTTGTCTGACAAAAGCAGCGATCGCGCTCGCTCCTGTCTCAGTGCCTGCCGCCTCCTGCGGCCTTCCAGGATATCTTGCTCCAGCTGTTTTGTGCGTAGTTCATCTTCACGATCACTAATGGATGTTAGTATTGAGGTACTGGTTTCAAGCTAAAGTGTTTTACATACGTCTTCTCGCCAAGTTGTTTGATGCGAAGAAGAAAGTCGTTAACATCATCTGAACCCTCTGTTGTAGACATGATGATGACTGGGGGTATTCAGAATGGAATTGGAGAGTGCAAATTAAAATTTTGCTGATTTTATAAAGTAGTTGAAGAAGAAAGAAAGAGAAGAGAAGAAAGAAAGAGAGGAAGAAGTAGAGAAATCAAATCAAAACAACAACATTTGTTTATCTTTTGGTGGGTAGTGCTTGTGTTGTTTTCTTTTATCCCAAAGCGGCGACGTGCATGGGGATAGATCTGCTCTTGCTCGTGATAGGGTTAGGTCTTTATGTATGCATACAAAATGACAATGTATGATGGGCAGTGTTTGCAGCACCATAGTAATTGTATGGTAGGCATATACTTTGATAAAGTACTGACTGACTGCGACCATTGTTTGAACAATATTATATACGTTCATTGAACATTTAATGATAGGAAAAGAGTTATAAATATACTATGCTATGTAATTCAGCGTATTTGAATACTGTGAACAATATCATAAAACGATGAGTTGAGTAGCAGTGTATACAGCCAAAGTTTCAAAGTATGGGTGTTACTATTATTAAACCACAGCTGTCAACAACGAGGACTCAATATATTATGTCCCATAGTACTATGTATACTATTAGGCTAAACCTTGTTTATTTTACTATGTGACAACCTCAATATGTGGATATTTCACTATATCACAATCAAAATTCCATCCAACTGACAACCTCTGGAGAGGCCATGATCAGACTCAATTCACCGCCCAATTGACACTATTCCAACGGGTTATAAACTGAAAAAGTATACCAACCAAGACACGTCTTACCTATAGGCATATTCTTCAATTCACATTCCTCTGCTAAAACCCACTCTCTGGTGGACTTTCTGGTGGACTCTCTGGTGGTGCTCTGCGAAACAAGTCTCGAACCTTGCTTCCTCAACACTAAAATATCGCCCTGTAAAACCTTCTTTTAGGCACTTTTAGCAGCTAAAAGACCAGTTCACTGGGTTCTCTGAACAGTTGCAAATACTTTTTTCACATTTTCTTCCTCTTCCATCTCTTTCCTACTTCTCATTCTTCTCTTCTCTTCTCGTTGCATCTTGTTATATTATATCTCTATATCTACCTCATTGGATCCGGCAAAAATAGAAGCCTGGTTGTGGCTTAATATAATTGACTTGTGTTCTTGTTCTTGATACAATCCTTGGATCTAACCCATCATGAGCTCAAATACAACTAGCATCGCTGAGCCTCAAACCTCGTCGGTGCCATCCACCTCAACTGCGCTCACCTCGACGACGTCGTCCGAGGTTCTGACCACGTCCACGACGGCCTCGTCTGAGTCTAGGCGCTCCTCAACTGATCCCACGACTACACCCACAACCACATCAGCACAGACCTCATCATCTGAGACCACCTCGTCCGTCAGCTCATCACACCAGAGTTCCAGTACAGCAACTTCGAACTCAGCGACGTCGACGTCTACTTCAGCTACGTCCTCAACCAGTTCGGGTTCAACATCTACTTTGGGGACGTCGTCTGGGAGTTCGACTGCAACTTCTTCAGGCACATCAGGCACCTCTTCAGGCACACAATCAGCCACTTCTGGAACATCCTCCTCAACAGGCACTTCATCTGCATCTTCATCCCAATCCCAATCGTCCTCCCAAACATCGTCTGCAGCCTCAAGTGAGACCAGCTCAGAGTCTGCATCTGCATCGTCCTCAATTGAGACATCTACCTCGAGAAGTTCCCAACACACTACGCCGTCGTCTTCGCCGTCCCACAAGTCACTCACAGCTACGTATGCGCCGTTCACGCTCACACAGACCAAGACCCAGGTCTTCCTCATCACGAGCAGTGGCCGCACGGCTACTAGCACGTCCCTGAGCCTAGTCAAATTGACGGTCACACCGACGTTCGACACCAGCACAGGCACGGGCACCCTTGCGACCAGCATTGCACAGGAAACAACTGTCGTCAACGGCGATGCCAGCAGCGGCGCAAGCACTGGCACTATCGTGGGCAGCGTCGTCGGCTCCGTCGCCGGTGTCGCCCTGATCGGGCTGGTATTTCTGCTGTTCATGAATCACCATAAAAAGAAAAAGAGGGACAGCATCGTGGGTGGCACGGGCGGGCAGGGCCCCATCAACGATATGGGTGAGATTGACACTTTTGGAGGGTACATGCAGCCCAGCTCCAGCGTGCCCAGCATCAGTGACCACCACGCTGCTGCCCTCGCCGCTGCACAGGAAACAGGCGCTCCAAGGTCGAATGGAATCCACCAAACCGGCGGGTTCTGGTCTAAACTCTGGCCAGGCAGTGGTAGTGCGCCAGGTGCTGCGGCAGCAGGAGCAGCTGGCGGAGGGTTTTTCGCAAAGCGGTTCAATAAGCGGTCTGACGGCAACCAGCTTGACTACGAGGACCGCCTCGAGGCCGGTGACCTGCCCGAGATGAGTGAGACCCAGCACACGGCCGACGCAGCCGCAGCCAACCCACGCTCGTTTTACAGGCCCCCACGGCGTACTGCGAACCCCCGTGAACCGATAGCGCCTGTAGCTGCGTATGGCGGCATGTCGACGACGCCGTCAGTCAGCACATCCTACCGGGGCAGCCAGAGCTCGCCCACACAGGCTAGCAACGTGTTCAGCGACCCCCGGTTCGAAAATCCGCCCATGTCTATCTCCGAGACCATGAGCAGCAGCTACGGCCCCAGCGTCGGAATTGGCAGCGGAGAACCTGAGGCGTCAACCGGTCTGCTTTCTGACGACGCCAATGCCAGTGCGTATGGGGTAACCACGCCGCTGCCGCCGCCGCAGGCTGTGACGACTGGGTTTGCAGGGGCCACGCACGACGAGCTGTATACAAGGATGCCCGTGCGCGGCGGCGGTTCTGCCACAGCCACGTCCTCCGCCGCCCCAATTCCGCGAGGTAGCGTCGCCTTTGGCACATCCTCGCGGCAAGGCCCCAGCGGTGGAGATGACCTGCTCACGGGTACACCCCGAACCGAGCACAGTTCCGGGAGGTTCAGTGATGTGGTCGACTCAGACGCTGACTCAACGGGCAGTGGGGGCGGTACTAAACGGTACAGCCAGCCCCTGCAGCAGTACCCTCACGCCCAGCACACACAACTGCCGCGCGAGGCCGAGGAACTGGGTCCGGGGGAGCAGGGCCGGACGACGGGACACCAGCGGCACGTTTCCATCACGTCGTCTGAAGATGACGAGGATGAGTATCATGGGTATGGGCGGCACCCGAAGTCGCAGAGCTTTTTTACGGAGCATTTATGAGTGGGGTCATTATTGGGGCATTAAGAACATTTAGGACTTGTAGGATATGAGGGAGAGTGGAAAAAATGATGTAAATAGGATTAATTTTTCTTCTTGGAGGATACACATATTAGTATATGAATATACATTCGTTAATACCCGTTTTTAGGTATTTAATTCAAAAGGTTAAAGTGAATGATGAAGCAGAAGGTTTGAGATGAGTTCAAGCTGGACTCGATTTGTAAAAGTCAATGGCACTGCAAGCAAGTCATATCATTGTCTCTTCTATAGTTGTAGGTAACTTATATGGTTTCATGTCAAAGTACAAGACTGAGAATCAGAGTGTGTGGCTCCAAATTATTACTGAATAGACAGATGGAACACTATAGCTCCAATAGAGCATTTCAGATACCAACTTCTTGAGTAATGACAAGTGATTGAGGTTGACCAAGAGATGAGATGGCAATATTACAGTGAATTTAGTTTAATATTTGGTGTTAATATTTGAAATTAACACACTGCAGTTTAGTATGGCCACATTGAATTAGTCCCATACTAAATCCAGTAGCAGCCTACTATAAGTTCTATACTATAGTAGAATACTTTACACGTGCATAGACAGTAGGAGACTATTGGATCAAACGGCTTTTTGCAAAGACTTTAGGTACTGACATGACTATGAGAAGAAGAAATTTTTTGTATGGACATTTTGAATGAAAAGAAAAAGGAGAGAAAGAGAAAGAGAGAGAGAGAGAGAGAGAGCAATTGGATCTTGAGTTTTTCATGCTTAAAATTTTGTTTTTTTCTGTATGAAAAGTTGTTGAGGTCCTGGTCTGGACCTCCATGTATATGGTCTCAGCACGTTTTTTTTTTGTGTTGTCTGCCATAGTTTAACCCCACGTGCAGAATCAAAAGTCAACCAAAACAAGTTTTATACTGCCAAAATGGCTGTATATTAATAGGATTGGTTTGTATGGAACTTCAATCTATGACAAGTTCAGTTCCATAGAAGGCGAGAAGAGAGAAAAAAAAAAAAAGCAGAAAAATTGGGTTTGGCACTGTTGAAATTAGTTTAATATGGACAAAATCTTGACCATTTCCATCTTTTCATAGGCTATTTTGTTTCTTTTTTATAACCAACTTTTTTTTTATTTTTATTTTTTATTTTTTATTTTTTTATTTTCCATTTCGATTTTTAATCCTTCTCTTCTTCTTTCTCTCTTCCTCTCTTTCTTTCCTTCTCTCCGACTCTTTCTCTCTCTGTCTCTCTGTTCTATGACGACAGCCCGGTTCCACAGCAGTTCAATCCACTCCCACCACCACCTCCCGATCTCATCTATCTCCTAATCTCTCTCAACTCCCATAATCTCATACTTCACCGACCACAATGAAGTACGGCAAATACCTGGCAAAGCGCCAACTAGACATACCAGAGTATGCAAACTACTTTATGAACTACAAGGCCTTAAAAAAAGTATACACATCTCATGCTCTCCTTCTTTTTTTTGCTGCTCCAATTCTAACAAAAAACCCTAGGTCATCAAATCGCTGTCTGCACCATCTCCACAACAACTACTCTCCATACCCCCTCATGAGATTGAAAAGTCCCTGCAAGACAATAAAGCAACTTTTTTCTTCCGTCTTGAACGAGAACTCGAAAAAGTAAACACATTCTACCTCCAAAAAGAAGCAGAGCTCAAACTGAGAATCAAAATTCTATGCGACAAGAAAGCAGTTGCCTACAAGAGCGGCGCCTTGACCAGCAACACATCAGTCACTTTTATTTCGCTCCACGAGGGCTTTCAACGATTCCGCAGAGACCTGGACAAGCTAGAACAGTTTATCGAGCTCAATGCTACTGGTTTCTCAAAGGTCCTCAAGAAATGGGATAAGCGATCCAAGTCACAAACAAAAGAACTCTACCTCTCCCGCGCTGTAGAGGTCCAGCCAGTTTTCCACAGAGAAGAGCTCGCGGAAATGTCGGATCTGGCCAGCTCGTGCATCTTGGAACTCGAGGCCTGGGCTGACGGAGACAGTGTTATCTTTGAAGGAAAGGGACCTACTGGTAACGACGAGGCCGCCAAGGCAGAAATGCTGCTGTCTCCCCGATTGGCCTCTGAGCAAGAGTCTTACAGAGCCACTGACGACCTGTATCACGAATTCATCAAAACGGCGTCGTCCCAGGACGATGGAAACACCCGCAATGCCATTGCAGAGTGGATCAGCCGGCTCAGCCAGGCCGACAGCGCGAAGGAACGCATCACCAAGATTTTCCTGCTCTCGATTACGAAACGAACTTCTGACTCGGCACTGCTTGCGTTGTATGACTCTGGATTTGTGGACCTGCACGCCGCGGACGAGATCAACGGCCAGAACTGCCTGCACAAGGCCGCTGTTAGCGGCCGCAAGGTCGTCATTGACCTCGCTCTCAAGCACGGCGTCGACATCACAAAGCCAGATGCCTACGGCCGAAACGCTCTACACTATGCCTGTATCAACAACCACCGCGAACTCATCAAACCTATTTTAGAATCCGGCGCTGATATCAATGCGTTTGACAAGGACAACTTTTCGCCCCTGTTGTACTCCATCATCAACAAGTTTTCGGGCTGTGTGCGCGACCTGATTGACCTCGGGGCCAAGGTCGATGTGGACTCGGAAAAGGACTACATTCCATTGAACCTGGCATGTCAGTACGGTGCTTACGATTCAGTTAAGATTCTGCTCGACCGGTGGCCCCACCTTGTCATGCCTGACGCAGAGGGGCTTTACCCAGTGCACGTTGTGGCTCGTGCTGGCCACTCTGATCTCATCCCTCTCTTGACTAGCTACAATATGAACGTTAACGAAATCGACAAGCTCAACAAATGGACGGCTTTGTTTTATGCAGCCAGCGAAGGACACCACGCTACGGTCAAGGCCCTGATCGACGCCCATGCGCAAGTCGAAACTCTCGACGAGGATGGTCATACTGCCCTGTACTACGCCTCCTGGGAAGGCCATGTGGAATGTATGCAGGAGCTTGCCCGTGCCATGGCTCGCTCGGGTCTGCGTGTGGATCCCTCTATTTCTATGGCCTTGGGCTCAAACACAACTGCTACTTCCTCCCCCAGCATTCTTGAAAATGACACTGACCCTGCTGATTTGGTGGATGCTATGGACATTTCTTGCGAAGACATTGACGGCATTCCAGACTTGTCGCTGCCACCACCTATTCTGCCCCTGAGACGCTATGGACACAACTTTTTGGACAAGAAGATCTTTGTGCAGCTGTTTTTGGATATCGCATCGAACCCTATCCAGTTTGATAAGGGCGACGCGGCTTTCCCGTCAGGCAGATTGACAATTGCATCGCGTAACAACCGTGACATCATCCCCAGAAGCATTAGCCTGCCTCTGTCAGACAATGACCGCACTGTCTCGTTCCAAGTTGACTCCCTGGATGACTTTGCAATTGACTTTGAGGTCTACCCTACATACGGCACTCGCATCATTGCCAAGTCAGCAGCTCTGCCTTATATTTTCAACAACACAAGCACGACCGAGAACCCAGTGCTGGCAACCATCCAGTCGTGCACACTGCCTCTGTTTGACATGCGTCTACAAACAGTCGGCAAGATTAATCTCCAGTTCCAGATTGTGCGCCCGTTTGCAGGCGAGCCCTTGGAGATTACAAAGTACGACACGTACTGGAAGTCGACGTCCCAGATTGAGCAGCAGGCTCAGCAGCAACAAGCACAGCAGCTCTCGATGCTGTCGAGCCAGGAAAATACTCTGCAGCAACAACCCCAGGTAGCCGCCCAGTCTCAGGTCCAATTGCTGCTGCAGTCACAGCATGCACCATCGCCGGTCATGGCTTCCGAGCCCGGTTTGTTCAACAACCTGGTGTCGGCGCACTCCGCCGCTGCTGCCGCCCAAACTCACCATCACGGGTTCTCGCAAGCCTTGTCACTTGTCACGGCGTCTTCGCTGTCTGGCGAGTACTGCCGTATCCGCGTGTGCCTGACGCGTGACCTTGTTCCTGTCGTGGCGTCATCCTGGACTGTCGAAATCCAACGCGGTGTCGAGATTCCAGTGGGCAATTTGACACTGGAGACCCTGTTGGCAATCTCGAACGCCAACAGCCCGGGAAATACTTTGGAATCGCGAACAGCAGCACTGGCGCAGACGAAAGACCACAAAAAGATTCATGCAACGATCGGCCGCAATGGCATTATCCCCTTGCAGGACTTTTTGAAGAGCGCGCCGACGGAGGTCAAGTTCGATGTCTGCGTGCTGTACCCTACCAGCACCGAGGCTTCGTACATGAACATTGGTGTGTCCACATTCCCAGAGCTGAACAAGTATGTCGATGTCATCTTGTCAGTGCTCTTTGACCATGTGCGCGAACTGAGGTCCCAGCGCAAGCCAGATGACGCACCGTTTGGCGGCCCACCCAACCACACTAGATCGCTAATTTTCTCGTCAGCGCACCCTGATGTCTGCACAGTGCTCAACTGGAAACAACCTAACTACCCTGTGTTCTTCCACATGAACGCGGTTACGCTTTTAGACGAGGACAAACTTACCTTCAACGTGACCAGTGCTCACGACCTGCCTGTGCCCGAGCTGGACCGCCGCTGCACGAGTCTCAAGGAAGCAACGTCGTTCGCTGCCAACAACAATCTGTTGGGTATCATTTGTAACGCGAACACGCTGTCTCTGGTGCCGTCGCTGGTGGGCTATATCCGTGCGTCGGGACTGGTGTTGGTGGCTGACAACCATGCAAGCCAGCATGCTGCGAACGGGAGCACGAGTAATGGAACTGGGTTCCCGGCTGGAGTTGGAGGCATTGATGGGTTCAGAAGTTGGGAGACGTTGGTGTTTAAGGACAAGATTGATATGTAAGTTAATATGTTGAAGAGTGTGCTTTTAGAGCAATAACATGAAGGAAGGAAAAGGAAAAAGAAAACGATTAATAAAAAAAGAATAGAAATGATATATATACATTTTAATTTGTGTCTTTTTTTCAGTTTTAGTTCATGTCATCGTTTTGTTTTTGTATGTAGGTTTGAAGCCATGTTTGTGACCACAATTTGATCGCAGCCCTAATTAGCCTTCATCCACTACTTAAAGTAGTTTCAATAAATTATCAATTGTTTTCAGTTCTATATAAATATATCTTTTTGGTATTCACTTCATGACCCCTCCTCTCTTGCTTTATCCTCGATGATGCTACCTTGCTTTTTAAACCAGGTAATCATCAATCTCATTCCTGTACTTTCTAATACTCTTTCTAATCTTACTCGAGTCCACCCACGTCACAAAGTCCTCCATTCTCACCGTCACCAAGAACGCCGGGTCCGTCACCACCTGCGGTCCAATCCTCACATGGCCCTGCTCGATAAACGTCGTAGCATCGCCCACCGTCTGCGCCATCCTCAGCTTGCACATCACGACCGGCAGCCGCCGCCGGCAGAACGCAGCAACGGTCACCTTGGTCTCGAGGTCGCTAACCTTTGGCTTGCCGCCAGCAGTGGCGGTGGTCAAAATGCCCATGTCCTCAAGTTTGGCGAGGGCAAGGGCCTCGTGCTGGCGGCGGACTGGGTCTGTGGGATCGAGCTGGGACAAGCGGTGCGCAAATTGGCGGATAGAGCCGCAGAGCTTGTTGTACTTGGTGTAGTCGTCTCGGTTTTGGAGGTGGTAGCGTTGGATTATAGAGGTCTCGCGGTGGCCGTTGTCTTGTTTCCACTGTTACTAAGAGTTAGCCATCGTCTTTTAAACAACAACAACAACAACAACAACCAAAAAGCCAAATGGCAAAACTCCTTTGAAAAGAAAAGACAAAAATAAGGAGAGAATAGTGAACTTACCTCAAGGAAATCGACTTTCTTGAGCAGTTTCTGCTCATGGTGCTTGAGTTTTCGAACCATTCTGATATTCTTTTATATTATGTTGTAGTCAATGCAAATGAAAAAAAAAAAATTCTGTGAAAAGATGCCGTGTTTCGTAGTTCCTTTACTCAAAAAGACCTTCCAATATGCGAGAATAATTCGACAAAATGGTAACGATGGAAGCCTAGTACTGTGCCCGGTTCTGGCTTTATATAAAAGTTGGTGAGTAGTGTCTAAGTTGAAGATTGGGGATTGGGATCGACTTGAGAAGGTTTGGAAATTTTTTCAGATCTCCTCCCAACGTGCACGTGACTCGATCATTCACAACCATAACTCTTACACTTGAATTCAGAGCTAACCTTGGAGGACCAATGTTGAATTCGACCACTCTCGAAGCAAACATGTCGTTCCTGGATTGAGATTATACTCTTTCTGAACCAGTTCTACAATCCGCGCATCTAACTCTCTGTTAACTTTTATTGATAAATACGACCTCTTACAGCGGTAGATAGCTCAAGATTCCTCTTCGCTTTCAATTATATATAGTTTTTCTTTTATATTTTAGTTTCCTGGCTCTCATTCCTAGTCTTCCTTCCTGGTCTTCTTGTTTCTTTCTTTTGTTACCACCACCAGCCCTCGGCCCAGTCATCCACCGCTTCTATTATCTTGTCGCCCGTGGGCCGTAAGGGCACATCCTGGTCGAGTCAAATATCATCTTCATCCATGTCGATGGGCTTGATCAAACCACCGACCTTTTTGTTGCGCTCGAGCTCCAATTGTTCTTTCTCCAGGCGCTCCTTATCGCGGTCCTCGGCATACAGGTAGTCCGTGTCGTCACCGCCGTACTCCTTGAGCTCCACCAAAAAGTCGCGCATGATCTGCTTGAACTGCACAGCATCCCGGTGCGAGGCCACAAGACTTGTGAAGAAGTTGTACACCTTCTGCTTCTGCAGATGAGGGAACGCAGACATCAGAATGTTGCAAAAGTACTCCTTGAAGAAATCCATGTTGCTGGTTCCAGCTGGAGCCTCTTCAGGTGAATACAGCGGTGCGGTAATGCTATTCAGCTCAATAAGCTCAATTAGCTTGGCCAGAATCTGAGTCTGCACCTTAAATCCAGCCTTGTGATCGCTATCAGTCAACACGTACAACGTATCGTTGATAATAGGCTTGAAGAACTTCTGGAAAAATAAGTCAGAAAGCTCGTTGTGCAGATCTCCCATGTTGGTCATGAGCTCTAGCGTCAAATACAAACCAGAGGACTCAACTTCACGGTTGTCGTGCTTGGCACCCCACAGACAAGCGTCAATCGTCTGTTGGAAGACGGCCTCGGGTAGCTTAAGCAAAGCAGGGAAACTTTCCAAGTTAATGGTTCGCAGAAGTTTGAAGAACTCGACACGGTGATCGGGGTAGTCGTTCATGGTCTTGTTGATCATGTCAAGCGTGCACTCAAACACGTTTTCAAGAACATTAAGAACCATATCAGGAACAATCTTGCCTACTCTTAAAACAAGAGTGTTAATACAGTGTAGCACCTCGGCTTCTCTAGCATCGGGGACATTGGTACGGTAGTCTGAGAGAACAGCATTGAGAAGGGGTGTAGCCATGTTGTTGACAATATCCTCCAGATTGTCGGCCTTGCTAATGTAAGCCTCAATGAGCTTGAGAATTTCCTTCTTAATGGTTCGGAGACCACGAACGCGAGGAGTCTTGGTAGCAATAGGACCCTGGCTGGCAACTGCATCAGAAATCATTTGGGAAACAGCTCTGTACAGACTCAGCATATCAAGGTAGATGATTGAAAGTTGAGGGTAGAAAGCAGCGCCAAGGGAAGAACAGGTGGACACGTTGGTCTTCATGATATTGGCAATGATTTTGATGCTTTCAGGATTGGTGAGCAACTCAGGATCGCTCTTGGACTGTTCAAGGATACCGTTCCAAGCAGCATTGGGCATTTCCATCAGTTCCCGAAGAAGACGTTCTCTAATATTCTTGACATTCTGGGCTGAAATGATGTGACCACATGCCTCGTAAAACGTTTGCACTTGTTGAGGCTGGAGGTCAGATGTAATGTCACTCAAGCTGTGGATGATTTCCTCAATGAAAGGCTCGGATTCTTGTTGTTGCAAAGCAACAAAGTGTCTCTTACACTTTTGAGCAATCTTGATGAAGGTGTCACAGGCCATATCCTGGACACCTTCGTGGGTTTCGTGCATGAATTCAAAAAGCTTATTCACGACTGTCTTCAAGAACCGCCAGTGAGCTTTTAAGAATCGCGGGTATTGTCCAACAATGTACATGATGTTGGAGGCAACGACAGCTTTATTGTCCTTGCCTTTCTTGTTTTCCGTTAAGCTGAGCAGCTCCTTGATAACCAATACCAAAAACTGCTTCTCCATTTCCTCATTCATGGCACCTGAAATGGAGCCAATGGCCCAACAAAGTGTGTTGAGGTTATTCCATGACCACTCAGAACCATCAGTCTGCTTGGCAAGTTTCTCGGTCATGATTCTCTCAGTGTCTAGGACATCCAAGTGAGTAAGGTACACCAAAACCTCTCTGATGCTCTTATACAGAGTAATGGTATCACTTTCCTTGACGAACTCTCGCACAATTTCACCCTCGTCGTTTTCAACAATCAAAACTTCCTCGGGACGCACCATCTTTTCAATCATGACAGATCTCAGATTTGACAGGATTGCATTGTACGAGTGCTTTCTCAGAGGATAATTGGCAAGCACCTCAGGGTTGGCAGCGCCTCCAGCATTGAAAGAGTGCACAAAGTTGTGTCCAACCAGCGGATTTAAGTCAGAAATAGGAATCTTTTCAATCTCTTGATAGAGTTCCAAAACAAGACGAGACCAGTAATCCAGGCAGATCTTGAACACCTCACGCTCCTCGATCTGAGAAATTTTCAGCAGGTAGTTGTGGACCTCGTTCAAGAGAGTGCGGTCGGGTTGATCCTCAACGAGCTTGAGGTACTTGGACAAAAACGAAGTGCAGAACAGGGCCAGGTTTTGAATAAACTCTTGGTCTAAAGAACCAGCGCTCTCGTACACATCTCGAAAATTCGTATCTGAAGGAATGATTCCATGGATAGTTTGCATGGTACGAACAAACATTTCGTACTGGATTTTTTCGTAAGGGAGGGCTTTCTCGGCAATCGCAATTTCAGTCAAACACTTCAAGGTGACGTTTCTAAATTCAGGTGGAGACAGAAACTTAGTGACGAGAAGCTCAATGATGGGGGTTTCAAAGATGTAAGCCAGAGGGACCCAGTGGAGGTATCTCAGCAAACTCTGGAGAGTCGCAATAATGAGAGAAGGCCGCTCGGCGTTCTGCAACACTTCGTAACAAAGTTGGTAAATCTCGGAAAACTCGTCGCACATTTGGCGCTTCAGGTTCTTGGCCTTGGCTGAAGTCATTTGCTCGGCAGAAAAGTCAAAGACTTCTTCACTCAAAAGTCTCAGAATTGTCATGTTGTTTTCACAAACATTGAGACCAGAGCGAGAAGAACTGACAATCTCAGGAATGAAGCTGGGCCAGTTGGCAGGCCACTCCTGCTTGAGAATTTGAACCAGAGTCAAGTTGGCCTTGTTGATGAGGGAGCGTTGGGATCTAAATGTCGTTTCATCATTGCACCAGGCAACACACATTTCGGCAACGAAGTTTCGAATGCCTATTCGCTCAGTCGAAGGCAAAACTTTCCATTTTGTTGAAATCAGTTTATCAAGAACCGACAGAGCAATGTCTAGCAACATGTTAGTCCTCAAAATACACGTAAAACATTATTGTACTCACATTTAGACTGCGGATTCTTGGCCTCTTGCAGGATCTTGGGCGCCCTAGTCCATGAATCGGGATGGTCTTGAAACTACGCGACTGTTAATATAAATTGAGGCGAGGAAATGAAGTACATACCTGCTTGAGAACATTATCGGCTTCCGATCTCTATAAACCGAGTTAGCAATGGCGCCGCCTGAATGATTGGTACTTACATCAGCTTGTGAGGCCGAACCTGAATAGAACACGGTCACAATTCGATCGAGAAGATCGGTGTCAATATCTTTCGAGAAATCTAATAGTTGATCCATTCTTCTTGTTGTTCGTCTTGACGGTTATTAATTGTTTCGATGGCTTACGAAGCTTTGCCTCTGGGACCGCGGATATGAATAAGACTCGAACAAATCACCTATAAGTAATTGAAGGCAGAGACCTAATTAAGAATGCCGTTTCACACGCTAAGAAAAGAAAATCCAATTGAATGAAATTCGATGGCTTGCAATTGCTTCAAGATCGCGAGTCGCAATAACAAGAAAGAAAAACAGAGCCTTGGTGTACAATAACGTGTGGCAAATGACGAATCACGTAGGCACAAGGAATCGATATGAACAGCAATCCTCCTTCAACTTGATGGCAAGAAGTTGACAGAGAAGTTTGGAACAAACTGTGCGAAGGAAAAAAACTTATCGGTAGGGTGGTGGGAGGGGGGAGAGAAGAAAAAGTGAGAAAAAACACACATAATGCAAGTAAACACAAGCAAGTACCGATATTGGTCGCTTTGTAAGGGTTTGGTAGGCATGTCCATCCCAAACTATGGCAAACCAACTTGTTGCTGTAGTTACGTGATGTTACCCGGCCCCCATCTTCTAAACAGTGGTAGAACCATCTTAACCATAGAAAAAGTGCCGATCCTCTGTTGTGCCCTTGTTATGAAGCTGTTACCAGGCTTCGTTTGGTAGAGTTGGTTCAGAGAGGACTGACTACACCAAGAATTAAAGTAAGTAGATTTTATTATATCTATTTATTTCATAACAAGAAAAGAAAAACAATGTAACACCCACTCCAGAATATCAAAATATAACCTGAATGCATGCAAAGACAAGATCCAGCGGTAAACTTTTAAAGGTTGTAGTTTCAAGAGCTAGGCTACTTGAGAGCTCAATTGGTTCAAAACCAAGAGCTATAGGCAATGGCTTATCGCATATCCATGCGAGGCTTCAGCTTTTCCAGCTGAGACGCGACATCAGGCACAAGCTCAGAAGGAGGGCGTGGTCTGTACCCACCACGCGGTGTAGTCGAGCCGGACTTTATCGAGTATCCACCATCCGAGTCAGCAAAACTGTTAGATCTGCTTCGGTTACCGCCTGAACCAGTGAACTTCTTGGGCGGCATGAAATCAGTAGAAGAAAACACAGAGCTGCTCGAGCCCAGCTGCGATGGGCTGGGGAGTGGCTTTTCATCGTGCCAAGTAGAGTTTGCAATTGGGTTGTAAGCAAGCTTAGGCGAAGAAGGTGTCGACTGGTTTCGGCGTTTGGGAGCGTAGGAGATTGAGGAGCCAGTCTCGTCAAGCTTGTGTGGAGTTGGCAGCTTCGTCAGTGGCTCGGCAGGTCGGATGGGAGCTGCGGGTTTTGGCGACATGGCACTCTGTGGCGTTCCATAGCGTTCACCATTATGAGATGCATGACGGTCAGAAGGTCGGCTCATGTGAGAAGAAGGTGAAGCATGACCAGTGTACTGGCTAGATTGCTGAGTTGTATCATAACCATACTGGCCATTCTGGTCATAATACTGACTGTACTGGCTTTGCTGATCGTATTGGCCATACTGATCATACTGTCCATATTGATCGTACTGTCCATATTGATCATACTGTCCATATTGTCCTTGCTGATCATATTGGTTATGCTGGTCATACTGGTTATGCTGGTCAAATTGAGCTTGCTGGTCATACTGGTCATGCTGATTATTTTGATCCTGGTGGGTGTTGTGGGCTTGCTCATCATATTGATCATATTGATCATATTCATAGTGATTAGAATTATCAACCTTGACAGAAGATTGGCGCTTATCGTGGTTGACCTGTGGTTGTTCATCACTATGCTTAAGAGGCTGAGCCTGCGGGATGGTCTCATCGGGTTGAGGAAGCTCTTTGCCAGGCTTCTCAGTCTTTTCAGGTTTGGCTGGCTCCTGGC
>JAJMHO010000155.1:0-38536 GCA_030566085.1 Geotrichum histeridarum
TTTTTTTTTTTAATTTGTCAAGACCTCTCACTTTGCAGTGTTTTAAATTTTGTGATGTCAGATCTCTCTCAAAGCAATTGTCAGTAATATTTTTGATTGATTCTGGTGATGGTCTCTCTCTCATACTCTTCATTAAAAACTATATAAATAGAGATCCATTCTTCAGTTGCTTCTTTTTTTCTAGCTCATCACCAACAAAGTCTTCTTCTCATCTTTTATAACTATTATCTTTTGATATCTTTTTTTTTCTATATTATCAATCTCTGCTTTTTACAATTGACAAACAATGGTAGTCCCAATTCCAGCCAACTTTGCGCCCATTGAGAATGGCATCACCCTCTACTCTCTTCCTACTCCTAACGGCGTCAAGGTCTCCCTGGCCTTGTCTCTCCTCAATTTGCCTTTCAAAACCCACGTCATTGATATCAGAACCGGTATCCAAAAGGAACAGTGGTTCATTGACAACGTCAACCCCAACGGCCGTATCCCCGCCATCATTGACTCTACCACCACCCCGGGTGGTACCCGCGTTTTTGAGTCTGGCGCTATTTTGCAGTACCTCGTTGACAAGTACGATACCAAGGACCATAAACTGTCCTATGAATTTGGGTCCCCTTTTTACTACGAAACCCTGCAATGGCTTTTTTTCCAAAACGCAGGAGTTGGCCCCATGCAAGGTCAAGCTGAGCATTTTGTAGTGTACGCACCTCAGAAAGTGCCCTATGCGGTTGAGCGGTACACAGCTGAGACCCGGCGACTGTACACCGTGCTCGAGCACCAGCTCCAAAAGAACAGCGGTAGCAACTTTTTGGTGGGCCCCCATGTCTCAATTGCAGACGTGGCGTGTGTAGGGTGGCTTGGGTTTGCGTACCATTTAGGAATTGATCTCAAGACGGAGTTTCCGGGGTTGGAGAAGTGGTTGTGGAGAATGATTGAGATGCCAGGGGCGAAGGAAGGATTGAACACGGGTGGAGACTGGAAACCAATGAAGGAGGGGCCCTGGAAGGAGCGCGCAAGTGAGTAGGTCAGATTTTGATGTGTTTATAGGTTTTAATAATAACTGAAAAAGGTCATTGATCTTAATTGAGTGTAGTCTCATTGTTGTTCATTTTTTGATCTTCTCATTGTTGTTCATTCAAGTTCTTGTCGTTCATTTCAATAATTCATTCATGTTCTTGTCATTCATTTCAATCGTTCATGTCAATCGTTCATTCACTTGCCCGCCATTCTTCAAGTCTCCCTCTTGTACCTACCAACATTCGAATCCACAATCCGCCCATACCCTTTCCTTACCGCTCCTCCTCTTTCTCCCACCCGTTTTGTCCGGTCCGCCTTCATTCTAATCGGTTTTGTTATACCCTGGCGGTCCTCACTGGCGCCGAGCCCTTGGCCCTGGGACCAGCCTAGTTTGAGAAGCATGCGGCGGCCAAAGTTGTGTGTGTACTGTCTTGGTTTTTCTGCTTCTGTTTCTGGTGAAGTTGAGGTTGTTGGCTTGGTTGTAGTTGTTGCAGTGGTTGCAGTAGAAGAAGAAGAATAGTAAACTTCTAAATAAAGGCTCCAGTCGACTGCCTCTTTCATCATCTCAACACTATCATCTTTATACATTTTGTAATCAGTCGGTTTCAAGGGATTGTAATCTTGGTCCCAGTAGTCTTGTTCGATTGACAGGTCGTCTTCTGCAGTGGTTGGATGGTGTTGAGGTGGGGCAGAAGGCAACGGAAAGTAAAGGTCAAGCTGGGCAGCTTGGTGGACTGACTTGCGAATTGACCATTTTTTAGTGCTGTTGTTGGTAGTGTTGGTAGTGTTGTTAGCAGGGGTGGTCGTAAGTGGTGGTAGAAAAGTGCCTTCTTTCACAAACGCAATGGGAGGGTACCTCTTGCTCATCCCTACTCCTGATCCTGCTACTGTCATTGACATTCCTGTGGTTGATTGCATCTTTTTGAAACTCTGTCCGTTATTCTGCCATTTGTTCTTGTTCTTTAGTTTCTGTTTTTGAGTTTGTTGGTTCATGATCTGGCCAGGACTAAACCGTAATGAAGCCGACTTGAGATCTACTCTCGTGTTAACATTTCCCTTCCTTCTTTCTTTTAGATCAATTCTGGTAAAATTAAAAATAGATAAAAGGTTCATTGAGTAGTACTTCGTCTTGCTCAAAAGTTCAAGCTTGTTTGGGGAATCAAAAAATCAATAATACTAACGTGCTTGTTCTTGTTTCATTCCATCTTTTTCTTGTTGTTGATGTTGCTGTTTTAAATCATACATGACCGCTTTCTTAGCCACCATGCCACCCAATTGTCCTGCTATTGCTCCTGTTTCTGTTACAGCCGAAGAAGAAGAAGAACTGTCATTATTTCCAATCTCTACAAGACCTCCATACAGCAAAGACTTGGCCTTTTTCTGGAGTAGTAGCACAGCTTGTTCTTCTAGCTGTTGTTGCTGTTGCTGTTGCTGTTGCTCATTTTGGATATGATCAAGGTCAGCATCTTTATCTTGATCAAGTTCTTGGTCTTGATCAAGTTGATCTTGATCCATTCTATTCTGCTCTGCTTGACTTCATATGTCAAGAACCAAACAACAATTCCTTCCAGCATTTTTTGTGTGATGTATTTGTCCCATACCCTGCTGACTATTCATTTCATACAATACTTAGTCAGTCATAGTCTTTTAAATTGTTTATAGATATCACGTGCTGTAACGTTATTTTTAGTGGGACGAGTCATTCACAGTCATTCAAATATTTATAAGTAGGCCTAGGCTAAAGTTTCAACATTTTATGTAATATTAAGAAAAATTGAGTTTTTGAACTTGGACCTTCCTTTTTTTTTCTCTCTATAGATTATGTCATGATCAGTTGGGACCTTGGTCTGTGTTCCTCCTCTCTTTACCGTATACGTATATAGTATTGTGGCAGTCCAGTCAGTGCCGTGTTTTGTCTCTTACAGCCTACAATCAATATATAGGCCTATATATATATTGTAAACAGAATTTTTTTTTTTTTTTTTTGATTACAATATAATATCTACTATTGGTATATATTATATATATTATATATAATATAAGCATTAAATATCTTAAAATCAGATGTTTTCTATATGGGCTTGTAATATATGACACTTGTTCGACTCTCATACAAAAACAAGTTTTATTTTCTGATTACTATGTACTGCACAAGTGGATACAACATTTTGACGTTTAAGTAAATGAAGACGTCACAGGGTAAAAGACAGGCCCTAAACTTAAAAAAAAGTAGAACAACCCTATTTATCTTTCTATCCATATATATATATATAGATTATAGAACATGTTCTACATGAGATTTGACAGAAACAAAAAAAGGGTTTAAAAGTGGTTATGTGGCCCCTCCTCTCCCTTTTTCTTTTCCCTTGATCTATATAGTAAGCGTACTCAATTGATTGATTGATTGATATATTGAAAATGAAATAAAACCCACTCTAAAAAGCCCACTTTAGACAGATATATATATATAAAGGCTAGACCAGGGTCGATATGAACCCTGTAGATCACATATGTATACAGGACAATCATGATATGTGATGTGACTGTCATATGGACAATTGACATATATGTAGACCCTTGTTATTTTGATTATATATATCTATGACCCTGATGGATATAAAGGTTTTATATATATAATGGCCCCCTTTCTATTGTATATATGTACAAGTAGACCCTTGATCATAACTAAGTCAACCTGGGCTAGACCTGGGCTAGACAGCTGGGCTAGACCTGGGCTAGACTTGAGCATATATATATGTCTACATTGCAAGTGCCTTAAAGCCTTAAACTTGCAGACCGGCCGACTGGTCAAAAAGAATTCTTGTATATATATCCTATCAACCAACCGAAACATGATTGATAAAGCCGAATATTCCTGTTTGCCAAATATATATATATATATATGAATTCATGAATACTTTCTGTATATATATTTCATGATCAAGTGTAAGTGTACAAACGTTGACCTTGTTTTAACCGTTTTGTTCTTTCTGTGTTTTTAAATTGTGTTTAGTACTAAAATAAATAAATAAATTTCAAGGGTCTGAGCCCGTCTATAGCACTATATAGGTCTATATGACCATACTAGCTAGCCAGCCTAGTCAGATATCCACTATACAGCTATCAATATCTAGTCAGTCCCCATCATATATCACCCCTGGTGCATTTATAATTTTATAATCCCTGTCTTTTCTTTATGTAGGGCCATGTATATGTTGTTATCATGATAATAAATTTAATTGGTAAAAGCGTATTAACTCTGGGCTATGCTATCTCTACATATATCTATAGAGCCTAGGCTCTCTCATGTTAGGTTTTGGTGTGGGTTCTTTTTGGGACCCTTTATATGAATTCTTGTTTTTGTGACAATTGTGTGTCAATATATTGAGAGGATATCAAAGCTGGACCCTTTTTTTTTTGTTCAAAATTTGGTCCTTCAACTTTGACATTTTCTGAGCATTTTAGACATTCTAGTGAAGAAAAAGCAAAAGAGGTTATATATATAGACAAAAATGATGATCAAGATATAACGAGAGAAAACATGAAGAAACGTTTATATATATTGTATGGATATATAGGAAGAGAGTCAAACAAGCTCAAAAAAAGAGAATCAGAAAGACAGATAGAATAAAAACAAAAAAACAGACATCATCATCAAAACAAAAAATATATAAAAATAAAAAAAAGTCAAAAAAAATCGTTAAACTCGTAATGCAATCTGAGCCAAGGTATCCAGTCCGCCTCTGCTTCCTTGTCCTTGTCCTTCACTTCCTCGTCGCCGTGGTTGTGCTTGTTGTTGGTGTCTGCTATTCATCGATGACGACTCCATCGACGACCCTGAATTCAAAGTGGTCATAGAGTACCCGTTTGAAGATGATGAAGTCGACTGGCTGTTACTAGACTTGCGTGCCCTCGTCCCGTTCGATCGGCTTCCTCCTGTACCACCACTGCTGCTGCTTCCATTACTGCTGCTGTTTCCGTTCGGACTACCACTACTGCCGTTCCCACTATTATTATTGTTGTTATTGTTGCTGGTACGCGAGCGCCCACCCAAATGCGTCCTGTAATGCTGCATACAATTGTCCTGTCTCGAAAACCGAGCCGCGCACCCTTCAAAGGGGCACTCGTAGTTCTTTTCGCCTGTATGGATCCGCATGTGGCGGGCCAAGTGCCCCGAGGTCGTGAATGAGCGTTTACAGTGGCACGTGTACTTTTTGGCTTGTTTCGTGGGGGCGCCAGCCGCAGCAGCGGCAGTTGCAGTGCCAGCAGGGGTTGACCCGTTGGACGTGGATGAGGAAGAGGAAGGGGGCGTGGTGCTGCGGGCAGAGCCACGGCCAGTAGACGCTGTAGATGATAAAGGCGTGGGGGTTGAAGGCGTGGTCGGTGTGACTGGGCTCTGCAAATGAGGCTGCCTATGGTACTGATACTGCTGTTGCTGTTGATACTGTTGCTGCTGCTGCTGCTGATACTGTTGCTGCTGTTGTTGCTGCTGATACTGCTGAGGGTGTTGTTTATGCTGAGACAGCAGTTCATTCGCAAACGTACTAAACCCATTCGACGAGTTCAACCCGTCCTCAACCCTGAACTTGCTCAAAAGCGACAAGTCCGACCCGTGGATCGTGTGCCGCTTACTCGCGTCACGCGCACCTCCCGTACGTGCACGCGGCCGTGGCACCGGCAGGCTGTCCAGGTCCCTCGACCCGCCCTGAGTGGGCGCTGGTGTAGGCGTGGCTCCTCTAGCTGAGGGCGACGAAGACGAAGAGGAGGAGCTAGATGGGATGTTGAGTGGGGGCAACGAAATGGTTCCGTTTTGGCCTACAAAGGCTGTGGCTCTCGCTGGTGTCGTGGGCGGGTGCGCGTACTGCTGTTGTTGTTGTTGGTAGGCGGCTCCATAGTGGGCGGCGGGGGGTGGTGGGGATGAGTAGTAGGAGTGGCCTTGGGGAGCAGGGGGTTGCTGGGTGGTGTAATAGGGATGCTGTTGGTGATGCTGTGGAGGCGAGTACACGTTCTGCTGGTGGCTGTATTGCTGGTGTTGTTGTTGATGGTGGCTGTATTGCTGCTGGTGTTGTTGTTGATGGTGGTGGTGGTACTGCTGCTGCTGCTGGTGTTGTTGTTGTTGATACTGCTGTTGCTGTTGCTGGTCTTCATTCAAGATGCTTTTTGCGCCAGACGAAGTTCGGACTAGATGGAACACCATTTTGTGATTGAAAAACGGGGGTGTTCGGTTCGGGTTTGTTCGGTCGTCGGTTCGCGCCTACTTACACAGGGATGAATTTATGTATGTGTATGTATATATGGGGGGATTTGGGAATAAGGGAATAAGGAGAGAATAAAAGAAAAAAAAAAGGGCTCTTGTGTGTTATAGAATAGGCATGAAAGTTTAGATGGCTCAAGGTAAGGTAAGGTTATAAGCAGAAGAAGCCAACGACGAAAGGGGGAAGGGGGGGAGGAGGAGGTTGACGATGTCAGTTGGCGATGGGATGGAGAAGGAGAAGAAAAGGAAGAAGCGAGAAATTTAAAATAAAAAAAATCTTTTTTCCTTGTATTTTTTATTTTTATTTTTTATTTTTTATTTTTTTTTTTTTTTCTCAAAGGTTGATAATAATAAATTTTGACACACACATTAATAGTATGTACTTTTGTGTGTAAGGGTAGAAACAAGAAAAAAAGACTCATGACTTGTTCTACAATTTTAAGCTTAAACAGGGAAACAATCCGCACTCAGGGTTCTCTCTGTTCTATTTATAATGGTTCTACTTTTACTACCACAAAATGTAGTACTGTTCTATTTATATAGAAGTGTTCTACACAAACAACAAATGGCTGCTTCACCAACAAGAGACACCATCATCATCATCATCATCACCACCCAGCTCAAAACCTCTATAGAGAACAGCAGCAACAAACACTCTTCTAAAAAAGCTCTTGAAACAAAGTAAATAAGGTACATCAAAATCTTTTAAACAAAAAATATCAAATCTATTCATTATCTATCATGGCTCGTAATCGTCTATAAAGTAAAGTAAGGTAAAAAAAAAAAAGGTGCTTGTGCCCTTTATGCAATGAAATAAAGCTCGCTGTCCTGGTCTTCTGGCAGCTCAACCTCCTTCAAAAGTCCCGTGGCCACGTCGTACATGACTGCGTGCACCTGCACACCACGCTCCTTAATGGCCTCCATCACCATATCGTTGCGCATCACATTTCGTGCCTGCGCCATACAGTTGAGCTCTGCCAGACGGTTGGCCTTGGCCTTGGGATCTGTAATGGCGTCCAACTCTTTACGGTTGGCAGCCTTGACCTCGCGAATGTTTTTGAGCCAGTTGTCAATCAGGCCCAGCTTCTTGCTGCCCAGAGATGCATAAACACCGCCGCACTCGTAGTGGCCGCACACGACAATGTGCTTGACCATGAGCACGGTGACGGCGTACTGAATGACCGAGAGCGAGCTCAGGTCGCCGTTGGCCACAACGTTGGCAATGTTGCGGTGGACAAAGACCTCACCGGGCAGCAAATCAACGCAGCCCTCACCCACGCGGGAGTCAGAGCAGCCAATCCACAGAATCTGGGGGGCTTGTCCCTGGGCGTTGGTCGGAAACAGGGCGGGTCGGGCGGTGTTCATACGGTTTGCCCATGCGTTGTTGCGGTCGAGGAGAGAGGTAAAGTCGTCCTGAGGAGCGAAGCGGAAAAGAGTTTTAGTCTGTGCCATTTTGATTTTGGTTTGTTGTAGGAAAGATGAAGTTGGAAATGAAATGAAGAAACGAAAAAAAAAAAAGAGGGAAACGAGACTTCTTTTATAGAGTTTCATGTATCTATACTTATCAGAGATTAAAAAAATTCAGCAAAATTTCTTTTTTTAGTCTTCATCTGCCGTATTTTCCATACTTTATTCCATACCAGTACCTTTATGAGAGGATAAAAAAAAGAAATTTTCATCTCTTTTCGATTTTCAACTTTTTTTTTTTTTTTTTTTTTTTTTTTTGAATTTTTCACCACTGAAATTTTTTTTTATTTCTTTTCATCATCACTGCCATCATCATCACTGCCATCAACATCAACATCAACATCATCACTCTCATCATCGATGATCACTGTTGGCAAGATCAGCATAATGTCTCTGGATCCTTTGTTATCTCCAGCTGAAACCATTGATGACGCCCACCCTACCATGTGCAATTGCCTGTGATTCCGATATACTCTTCTCCCGTGCCATCTCCAATCAATAAATGATATCATCAAGTACTCAACATCTGAACCATTTCAACAACCCGTCTCAGCCGATTAAAACATCAAAGCTCCGCCCACCCATCTCCAACCATCTCAACATCTCAACGATATGTCTGGTCCTTGCTGTACTTGCGCTTGTCCTTGCGCTGTCCTGCGCCGCTAAGAATGCTGTGCGTGCGCTGTTTTCCATGTAATTACCTTGAACAACATTGCTATTGTTGCTATGTTGCTTACGTCTAGCTGCATCAACTATTTCCACTTTAGGAAACCACTATACTAGATTGCTCACGTGACTCTCAACAATCTTTCTCAGCCGTACGTACCAAAAATGATGCAACGGAAATCACCGGGGTTTCAAATTCAACCCTCACCGTCTTTTTGAAAAAGATCTATTTGATTAATTAATTTCTACTCAAGAGCATGCTGCCGTCTATAACCATCAACCATAGGTATCGTCCCACTCTTCTTCACTGTCTTCTGCTACGGGAGCCTGCTTCTTAGCCTGCAGGTCCTGCCGGCACATGGGGCACGTAGAGTGAAGTTTCAGCCACGGCCCTATGCACTCTAGGTCAAAGTGGTGCCGCCCGTTGCACGGCAAGCGGACTACCAAAGGGTGCTTGTCCTCCAGGTAGTTGGTTGCGCAGATCGCACACTCGTCGGATGGTTTCAGTTGCTTCCGTGGCACTCGGTCAAGAGAGTCAAGGTACTCCTGCGGCATGCCTTTGGAGGGATTATGCTCCCCCATAGCACTCTCCTCCATCAACTGCTGGACCAAAGTCTCTGCTAAGGGTGAGTCCTGCATGTTTTGCAGCGCTTGGGCCATGGCCTGGAAAGCGTCCCGGTTCGGGGTGCCTGCCCGGTCCATGTTGAAGAAACTGGCAAGGTCTGGCTGCTGTGCCAGCGTCCGGTTGTGCCGCGCAGGCTGCCCATTGATATTGTGATCCTCTGTTGTTGTTAGTGTTGTCTCGTTGATGATGGCGCTGATATACTCACCTTCGTATGAAGCCATGGTAGTGAAGAATGAAAAGTGGCAATCCAGCTACCCTACCTGTTTCGGGTTTTAATCTGTTTTGGGTTTTGGTGCGTGTGGGTGGGTGTGTGTGTGTGTGTGTGTTCCTGTCTTATGTTTTGCTTACTGTCCAATGCACGCCCAGAATAATTGCAATAGCTAGACAAAATCTATGGTCCTGTTCAGCACACCCCTCCACTCTCTCTCCATGACTCTGGTGCGCTTCCCCCTCCTCTCCCAGTAATGAGTACGCGACGTAAACTATCTGAGGACAGCACCTCCGTCACAGCCTCGCCCCCAGACCTGTCCCCGGGCGACCTCACCCCAGTAGACCCCCTCGCCAGTCCGCCTGATAAGACGACTGACGTACCAAAAAAAACCAAAGACGCTCCCCGCCGTCGAACGAAAACAGGCTGTCAAACGTGTCGAAAACGGTACGTCGTTAGCCGGCACAGATAGCCGTGTCATACTTGTCCCAGTTGACTAACTTTCTTTTAGACGTATAAAGTGCGATGAAGGCAAGCCCAGCTGTAACAACTGTATCAAGGCACACAGAGAGTGCGAAGGGTACAGGCAGCGCCTCGACTTTCGCGACGGGCTCACGGGTCGTCAGCGCAGACCCCCGGGACCCATGCCGATAAACGCCCCGCCTGTATTCATCTCCCCCAGCCCGTACCTCCAGGGCATGGACCAGCCGGTCTACCCGCCTGCCGCGTTCCCAGCGCTGTTCAACCAAGTAGCGGCCATGAACCAGACCACCTCGCATATTACTTTTTACAAACCCTCGGCCACCAAATCCTTACTCATGATTGACGACATTTACTTCTTGTTTGACTACTTTGTGCGCAACTTTGGATCCAGCATGATCATTGTGTCCCGAACCCCCTCGAAACCTGATCTGCCCATCAACGGACACGTCGACCGCCGCGGCCTGGAAAACTTTTGGACGTACGACGCCCCACTCATGGCCCTTAATAACCCTCATATCCTCAACGCAATGCTGGCCCTCGCCGCCTTGCACTACTCGAAAGCATTTCCAAATGACAAGCGCCATGAGTTCAACTGCATGACGTACTACCAGAACGCAGTCCGCGGCCTGCGAGAAGATATCGCGCTGCAACGGTTTACAGACTGTTTGGCGACACTTACAACGTGCCTTTTGCTGGCGTTCTTTGAAACAATGTACGGCGACCTTATCAAATGGTACCAGCACATGACGGGCGCCCGCGATATCATTGTCGCCCTCGATCTGCCCAGCATTGCGGCAGGCGCAAAAGATATCTACGCAGCAGGGGTCGTCCCAACCAGCCGCACCGCCGCCGAGATCTCAGCCTTGCAAGCGTGCGATTTGCTAGCAACCTTTTTACACATGGAGATCATGCAGAGCGCCATTGGCAACACCCAGCTGCTGCTCGGCCTCGAGTACTGGGCCGAGGTCCCGTTCCGAACCTTTGAAACGACTCATGTATACGTCTACGACAGCCTGCTGCGACTCGCCGCCAAAACCTGCGCCTGGGTCACTGCCGACACATTACGCAAGGACAAGGTGCACCCCAAGGAAGGACCCGCCCCAGAGTTCACCGACCAGGACTACCAAAACCTCGAATCCGCGCGCAGCGAATGGCGGCAGCTCGTGGCGGACCTGACGACGTTTGAGCAGACGTTTGCAGGGTACATGGCGCCAGTGCCGCTAAGAGGCCCGCCCTCACCAGATATGATGACGCCGTTTGGACCTAGCACGCGGTACCAGTCGTCGTTTGCGGCGTTCTTGGTCATGTTTATGCACATGAACTGGCTGATTTTGAAGCGCAACGATCCCGACGTCCCCACGCACGGGTTCCAAACCTTGCGGTACACGGCCAAGGAAGGCGTCCCCCATGTTTTGGCCATCTTCCGGGCACTGCCGCCGACGGTGCCGCACGACTTTGGCCGGATCGGCGACGAGGCGCTGGACCACGGCCAGATTGTGCGGCTGCTCATTGAAATCACGGTGCCCGCGTTCTTTGCCGGTATCCAGATCCGCGACCCGATACAGCAGGACTGGATTGGAGGCTGGTTCGAGCAGTGCTACAAGTACACGGGCTGGGATACGGCCAAGCAGATTATCCAGGGGATTAGGCGCGGCTGGGGGTACCAAAAAGCGGCGGTCGCGGCGTCGTCGGCGTCGCCTGCGGTGAGTAACAGCAATAGCTCGAGTACGGCGGGCTCGTCGCCGGCGCAGTCTCAGGCGTCGTCGTCGTCACCGCCGGGACCGCCGTTCCAGCAGGAGCACGAGGCTGGTGGCAGTGGGGGCCCGCCATCAAATCTGGCGTCCCCGGTATCAACGACAGCGTCAGCGCGGTCCGAGTGCACACCAGAAAGCGATGGCGAGACCTTGTATGCCAAAACCGAGATGAGAGCCAACCGGGTCGCAACGGCACGGGGAATTTTATGATTTTTTTTTTCTTTCCTTTCTTTTCTTCTATTCTTGTTATTGTTTGATAAAAATGGGAGAGAGAGTGTAGGATTAAGTACTTTAGAATGTAATTTTATATGGATGATGAGATTTGCTTGTTTTTTGCTTTTGCTTTTGCTTTTTGTGATTTTATCTGCTTCTGCCTTGTGGTGCCTGGGCAATTGAGAGTTATAAACGGCTGTTGACGGCCGCACGCAGCTCCTTGATCGTTGCCTCTGGGTCCGCCGACTTGTACACACTCGTTCCAGCCACAATCACATTCGCACCCGCCTCCGCCGCCGCCTCAATCGTATCAGGTCCCAATCCACCATCTACCTCCACATCCAACCCCGGGTACGCCGCCCTAATCTCCTTCACCTTCTCCATCATGGACCCCATGAACTTCTGGCCCCCGAACCCGGGCTCCACCGTCATCACCAGCGCCAAATCCAGCTTGTCAGCATATGGCAGCAGAGCAGAGGCCGGGGTGCCGGGCTTGATGGCGAGCCCGACACGCATGCCGGCAGCCTTGATGGCGTCGATCACGCGGTTGGTCTCGGTGGCGCCGCCGATAGCGTCGGTGGCCTCGACGTGGAAGGTGTACTGGTCAGCGCCGGCTTGGGCCATGTCGTCGACCCACTGCAGCGGGTTTGAGACCATCATGTGGCAGTCAAAAAACGCGGTGCCCTTAGGGATATGGGCGCGGAGGGCCTTGACGACAGGGGGGCCAAAGGTGAGGTTGGGCACGAAGTGGCCGTCCATGACGTCGACGTGGAGCCAGTCGGCGGATAGTTGGAGGATGCGGGTGCAGTCGGGGCCGAGGTTGGCAAAGTCGCCGGAGAGAATGGAGGGTGCGATGATTGATTTGACCATTTTGGATATGACTGCTGGAGGAGAAGGTCTAAAGAGCTTGAGTGGTGAAATGGTGGAAAAAAAGATATGGTATAAGGAAAGGTTGTGAAAACGGTTGTTGTTGGGGGAAGAAAGAAAAATTCTGGGATGGAAGTCGATAGCCTATCCTATGGCAAATCAGGTTGTAAGCGAAACAAACCTACAATGATCGACAAAATTCAGCATCAACAGGTTCAATGTAATTCTTTACTTTATATTTTATTGTAGGACTTTTCTCTGTTTATTTGAGGCAGCTTAGTTTCTCTTCTGCTTGGTGGCCAGGATCGCCGCCAGCCTGTGCAGCTGGAACTTGCGGGCCAGCGCGAACTCAACCACAAATCTAGGCAGCACCAGTGTCAAGAACCACATGAGCCACGCCCAGTTGCCCACCCACAGCACGCTCTTGGGCGCCCGCGGCACACACACACCCTGCACCACCGTCTCTGCAAACACATCCGGCTCCATCGGCTTGTTATCCTTCGCCATACTGCGCCGCGCCTGCACACCATCATCAATCTCCAAAAACAGCGAGTTCGGCGGTAGCGGCCGCGTGTCCGCAATGTCTGTCCGCACGCCGCCCACCACCAGCGTCACCACTTTCACGCCAAACGGCGCCATCTCCAGCCGCAACACCGAGCTGTACTGGTGCAAAGCGGCCTTGGACGCACTGTAAACTGACGCAAACGGGAACGGGACCACGCCGGCCAGCGATCCGGTCTGCACAATGGTGCCCTTGGCCTCAATGAGCAGGGGCATAAACACCTTGGTCATGCGGATCACGCCAAACAGGTTGACGGCGAAACAATCTTCGGCGTCGGCTACGTTCAGGTCCATGGCGGGGAACGTGCAGGAGGCGCCGGCGTTGTTGAACAAAAAGTCGAGTCTGCCTTTGGTCAGGGTCGAGATTTCTTCGAGAGCGGCGTGCACGCTGGCGTCGTCAGTGACGTCGAGAGAGAAGGTATGGACGCCGAGAGTGGCGAGGTCAGCCATGCGGTCGACTCTCCTAGCACCGGCAAACACCTGGTATCCTTTTGGCCTGTTGTTAGCATTGTGATATGAAGTGAATAAATGGAAGACTATGTACCTCGTGAGAAGAGCTCTTTGGCCAGGGCCTTGCCAATGCCGGATGAAGCACCGGTTACCAATGCTGATTTCTGCTGAGGAGCCATTGTAATACTTTGTTTTCTTTTTCTTTATCGACTAGTTGAGAGTGGTGATAAAAGTAAAAAGAGGGAAGCGGCTTGATTTTATAGAGAAGAGACCCTTAAGAGAGAAAACAGAAAAAGAGAGAGCAAAAAGTCATGAAAGAGTGTGGGGGAGGGCTATTTGTAACTAATATATCATATTTTTCAACTTTTGAGTTAACTCAAAGTGAGTTCATTCATCATAGTGGTGGTGTGCTTTTGAATATTTCAACCTCGGTATTTCATGTCTTTCATCTCATACAAGACCTTAAGTATAGTATGTAGTACTACGTGGGGGTTGGTACTATTAGAACTGATACATTAATTTATAGCCGTTCTCACCACCGTTTTGTGAAATTCAAATCAGTTATAATTCAGCCAGCGCTGTGACTTGATCATGATCAGGTCTGGATATCGTCAAGCAGTTCTACTTATAAACTGCATTCACGTGCCACTTCGGGATATCAGCATTTAAAGTGGGGGAGGAGACTTAATATTATAAGGGCCAAGACTAGCTGGGACTGATTCCATATCTGGGGGTTTTTTGTCAATTGATGAAACTCGCCTTTCTGAATAAGGTATTACAAGTCATAAAAACTCCGAGATATGCCCTTGGTCATAATACGATTGACGCATTATCAATTCATTACTGATACTGATAGGATACTATAGATTTCAAAATGACCAGAGTTAAAAGAGACCAAAAAAATACGACATCAGCAGGATTCGAACCTGCGCGGGAAATCCCAATTGATGATCTCGACTAGACAATTCGAGTCAATCGCCTTAACCACTCGGCCATAATGCCATTTTTAACCAGAACAGGGAGGGTTGCCACTTGTGACTGAATAAACACTCGTATTTTGGGCCTTAAAATGTGCTTCAAAATGTGTGTAAATTAGCTTAAATAGGTCTAGAAAGTAAAGACTTTAGGATGATCACTTTTAAAATTGAGAAAAAGTTGAAAAAGCTGAGGTTTGGAGCAAGTTTTGAATTTGTGTTTTGGGGTGAATGACAACTACGAAGAATGAAAAACAGATCTGAGGTGACTGAAACAGATTCGAATCACTTCAAATATTTTGTATTCAAATTTAAAGCTCAAATATACAAAGTATTTGAATTGAGTGTCTTTACAATGTGAAGTTTTCTCAATTCGTTTGCAGGCGACTCAGTAACTTGATTGTAAGGATTGAAAAAGATCCAAAAGAAAGGCAGCCATTTTTGTAAGATACAATTTATAAGAGACTTTAACCAATGTGTCATTTCTTCTTGGTTTATCCAGATTGTCTAGATAATTAAAGGCTTCATATGTGTTTCACCGACAAACTAGATGATTGTTTTGACTTACAGTCAACTTGATAGGGAGCTGGCAAATAAAACCATTGATATAGCTCCAATACAACAAATAAATTATGTACTATCCAAGCAAGAAGAAAAATAAGTACAGGTACAACTATTTAACCCTAGAACAACTGGGAAAAGTTCAAAAGATTTAGAGGTTGTCAGCGGCCGATAAGACACATCCTGATCATCATAATGTGATACTTTGCTTAGGGAGTCCTGGGGTTGCAATAATATGGCACTACGCATTTTAATGTACTTTAGAATTTGTATATTTAACCTATACTTAGTAAAATGCTAGGTTTTCGAGGTATTGACAAGGTACCAGGTATATCTGGGGAAGTTAAGGCTGTGCCTTTGAATGGAGCAACTTGCCCTGAAACACAATTAGTCCGTTCAAGAAAGTTCACGCAAGCAAGACACTGTGAAAAGTCTTGAACAATAATTGAGAGACTTGCTTTAGAATTTGGATATTCAACTTTTACGATGTTTTTATGATATCATGGCTTCTTTGCCGTTTTGCTCGAACTAGAGCTATTCATAAATGTTGACTTCAGAGCTTGTGCATTTCACTATAGCCAACTCTCTTATTCCCATCAGTCTTCTATTGAATGCTATTACGAGATCAAATATTGACACAGAGATATGACTTTAGATATGATTATGATAGAATCATCATAAAATGACCAGCGACCAAGTTCTTGATAGCCCTGATTGATTGTGAAATTCATCACCCAAATCCCATTTTAGGAAACGACAACCTGGCAAGGCCTATCAATCTTGGATCGCATCTGAGTCTCACATCAAGTCTTAAAATAGAGTTTAATAATATGGCTCGTTGCAGGTCAGTATAAGCACAGACTCGAATACATGTATAGAAGTGTGATACGAGTTACTCCGCCAATTTTCGGGAAAATAACATTAATTTGAAAGCCAGAAGAAGCCATCTGTCTCACTTGCCTCATGCCCAGTAATTCTGAAGACCCAACCCCACATTTCACATTTTCATAGGCAAGTTAAAGTTTTTGGGAACTCCCACTGAAAGGCCTAAAAAGGAAATTCTATTTAACCTATGACGGAACAACTTCAGCACCGATCCCTGCAATGTTAGCCCGCCTAAGTCTAGGTGCCTATTGTACAAGTGTTAGCATAGAGTTGAACCCTTCTATTTAATCTTCTCGATCTCCATCTCTTCTTCAATTCAATATCACCAAATAAACATAGAATCGCTACAATGACTGAAAAGACGGAATGGAAAGCATTGGCTCAGAAGGGCCGCGATATTAGAGACAAGTCTATGGAGGAAGTTGAAAAATACTTTCCTGCTAATGGCTCAAAACACCTCGACCCCCTTCCTGAACCACTTCCTCTCAATGTTACAGGTCTTCCTAAGTTGTACCTTTCAGCTCACGACTATGAAATCATCGAGACAGACCCCATGATTTTACTAGAAGCTCTTGCTACCAAGAAATACACTGCTCTCGAAGTTGCTTCTGCCTATATGCATGCATCGGTGCTGGGTCAAAGAGCAGTCAACTGCGTTACTGAATTTTTGCCTGAGATCGCTTACAACCAAGCCTTATACCTCGACAAGTATCTCGAAGAAAATGGCAAGACAGTCGGACCTTTGCATGGTCTTCCAGTCTCCATGAAGGACATGATCGACTTTGCTGGCAGACCCAACAACTATGCTCTCACTGCTCTTGTCGACAACATTAGAGACAACGACGCCGTCATTGTTGAAATTCTCAGAGATGCTGGTGCCGTATTCTACCAGAGAACTACTCAACCCCAGTACCTCATGCACATTGAGTGTGACAATAACATCTACGGATACACCACCAACCCTTTCAACACCAACCTAACCTGCGGTGGATCATCTGGAGGAGAAGGTGCTTCGGGCGGTTTCCACTCATCTTGCATTGGTATCGGTACTGATATCGGCGGTTCTATCCGTGGTCCTGCAGGTATGCAGGGTCTGTACGGATTCAAGCCCACAACTAACAGAATCCCGAACGATGACTGCTACTGCCTCACTCCTGGCGCTGCTTCCATTGCTGCTTCTACTGGACCAATGGGCCGCACGTTAGAAATTACCAACTTTGTGGCTAAACTCATCATTGACGCAAAGCCTTGGATCAAGGCCAGAGAGCTATCTGCCACTCCTTGGGATCTTAACCCATTGGAGGGTAAGAAGAAAATCAGAGTTGGTGTTCTCACTAACGATGGCTTGGTCAAGCCTCAGCCTCCTGTGGTCCGTGCCCTTCAAGAAGTTACTGATAAGCTGAAGGCAATTGGTTCCGTTGACGGCATTGAAATTGAGTTGGTTGCTTTCGAGCCATACAAGCATGAAGTTGCCATAGAGCTTGGTTCTTACCTTTACTTTGAAGACGGTGGTGAAGCCAACTTTGAGGTTATCGAGCGGGTCGGAGAGCCTCTGATGCCTCTTTCCGCCATGATCTTCAGTGATCAGAACCCCACAAAGCCCAAGAAGCTTACCATTGCCGAACTTTGGGATCTCAATCACCAAAAGGAAGAGTACAAGGCTGAATACAACAAGTACTGGCAGAAGACTGGCATTGACGCCTTGATCTGCCCATTGCTGCCTGGCCCACCTCAGCCTCACGACACCAATTTCAGTGTCAACTACACTGCCATCTGGAACATCATTGACTACCCTGGCATTTCCTTCCCTGTAACTACCGTTGACCAGGAGAAGGACGTTCCAGTGGCTCCTCATGACTTTGCTGATATGATTGATGGATCCTACTATGAGCGTTACAACCCCGAGATTTACAGGGATGCTCCTGTTCCTTTGCAATTGGTTACGCAGAGAAGCGAGGACGAAAAGTTGCTTGCATGCATGGCCCTCATTGACAAGGCTCTGAAGCTTTAAATATAGAATACATTTAGTTCCTAATAGTAGAATAATAATTGTTCTCAGTTCAAAGAGTAACGTGCCAATTTAATGGACTTTTTTTGTCTTGTAGATAACGAGAGTGAATCAGGGCAAGGGTCGATCTGTCACAAAAGTGATATTTTTCGCACATTTCCATCGGCAAAAGATTCTTTCAACTCTTCGTTATCACCAACCTTCTGTATTGAAGCAAGATCTTTGATAAAAAGTTGATAGATTCATTCAGCGTATCTGTTTGGAGAGTCAAGTCAAACATTCTTTCTGAATTATGTCTTTGGACATCCCAATAAGTTTAGGTCTTCATCCCATGATTTGCCCCTAAAGTTGCTCAAGATGATGCCCCAACCATACTCCTCGACGACACAAAGATTGGGAGCTCCGAGAGCTTCCATGGCGCCCTCCTCAATGAGAGCATCTCTTTTACCAGGCTCTCGTCAATCAATGCTGCCCTCAAATGGTAATCTCCGACAATCTATGGCTCCTCTGAGTGGTAGGAAATCGCTAGCGCCATCGGTTGCCCCTTCTCGATCTGGGCCATACTCTCGAAATCAGCCAGGCACAGCTGCGCAGTCAGTTGGTGAAATGATGTCTTCAAGCATCCAAAGGTCTGGCATACGCAAGAGCCTTGCTCCTGGACAAGGACCGCCTGGATCAAACCCTAGAAACCGACAGTCTTCGTTTGGAATAGGTGGCTTTTCGAATCAAATGCCCGCAATTACCCCAACATCTCGAGATACCCGACCACTGCGAGATCGAAACTATCAAGCTTTTATTTCACAAGTAATATATGACTACTTGATTGATAACAAGTTTGAATTAGACATGCGACACCCTCTATCCCAGAAATCCTTAAAAGCTCCCACCCAAAAGGATTTTGTACTAATTTTTCAGTGGCTCTATAAAAGACTTGATCCTGGATACAAATTCACCAAAAGCATTGAGCATGAGGTCTACTTTCTTCTCAAAACAATCAACTACCCTTTTCTTGACTCGATCAACAAGTCTCAGATCTCAGCAGTGGGTGGGCAAAACTGGCCAAACTACCTCGGTATGCTTCATTGGCTAGTTGAGCTAAATATGTCTCTTGATGTTTTTGATCAGAAAGAGTATGTAGACGCTGAGGGTGACGATACCATTCTTGACCAGATTTTCATACGATATGTGTCCAAGTCATACAAAGCTTTCCTTAATAATGAGGATGACTATTCTGAGTACAAGATGGAAATGGAGCAAGAGTTTGATCAGTACAGCGAAGGTATTTCTGGTGAAATTGATAGCATGACTGCGGAAAATCGCAACCTACAAAACAAGTATCATGAACTTAATCAAGAAAACGAAACCTTGATTGGTATTACACGCAAAGGAGAGGCTCTTGAAAGTGATCTTGTCAAGTTCAAGGCTTACATCGATACCATGGAGAAGCGCAAAGAGAAATGGACAAACGTGCTTGAGAAGATCTTGGAAGAGCTAGTTACGTCTGAAAATGATCTGAAAGCGGTTCAAGAAGAAAAGGAGTCTCTGCAGCGAAAAGTGTCTGCTCAAGGATTGGCACCAGCCGATATCGATCGCATCAATTCTGGGAGAGAAAAGCTTGGTCGAGCTCTCGAGGCCATCAATGTGAGATTGGAAGAAATGAGCAAGATTTGCGAAGAGAAAGAAACGACAGCGCAAACTGCACTCAATTCGCTTGAAAAGATGATTCAGAAATATACAACTTCAATTTACCGAATAGGCATTCTATCTGCCCCCGATTACAACTCAGTGGAGTTTGATATATACTTGGACTCTCCTTTGTCAGAGGAAAACATTGGAAAACGCCCAGATGTTTTGCTCAGAGGAGTCAAATTGCAAACGGCAATTCGCACAGCACTTCAACAATATCGCCACGAAATTGGAAGCAAATTTCACCACACCCAAGATGAGACTATGAAGCTTCATGAGCTTATCGACCGCATATCAGAAACGATCACTGAGCGCAAGGACCAAATTGAAAATCTTGAGGCGAAACTTAATGCGTCAAAGATCACGTATGAAGCTGTGTATGAGACAATGAACTCGGATTCCACTGTCTCTCATGCAGAAATAGAACGCATGGAAAGAGAGCTACATGCCATGACAATCTCAGCCAATCAAGGCATGCTCCAAGTTAACCAGAGAAGTCAGAGTGTGGCAATTGAGTATGATCAGTTACAGAGATCTGTGCAACTTGCACAAGAGAAGCTGAACGCAGATGTCGAGCAGATGATATCACATATCATCAACTTCAAGCTTCACATTCAATCAAGTTTGGAAGATTATGAGAATTTCGTAATTGACGAATGGAACACGGCAGTTTCAAACGAATAATAACTGGATGCCATTATATAATTTGCATATATCTTCTATTGAAGATCCATTACATAGTAAAATACTTCTAATATTCGTTCACGATGATGATGATCGTGTGTTCTATTTCCTTTTCTTCAATCGAGAAGGATGTGCCTGAGAATCCTACTGCGTATATTTCAGTCTTATCTCCCAACATGCAGATAGTTGAAAGAAAAAGTGAAAAATAAAAAGAAAAGAAAAGTCAAGTCCCAAGCCCAAGTTATAAAAAAAAATTTTCGTTTGGATCCTCTTGGTTCTTCTTCATATTGTACCAACATTATCACCGACCCTGCAAAAGATGTCCAACTCATCTGCTCCCGAATCCCTCGCGAAGGCCAAAGACCTTCTGAGCATTGTCTACACATACCTGTCTTCTAACGGCTTTACCAAGGCAGCAAAACAGTTCAAGAAAGAGAGTGAACTCAGCGACGCCGATATCAATGACGCTGACTCCGACAAGAAGAGAGTGCCCCTCGAGGCCATGTACTATTTGCTGAAGAGCGGCAAACTGACGTCTACAGCTGAAGAGGCTGAGGTGAGCAGCGTTACTGCTGAGGAAGAGTCCTCAGATTCAAGCTCGAGCAGCGACTCCGATTCAGACTCTGATAGCGACTCTGATAGCGACTCTGATAGCGACTCTGAGAGTGAATCTGAGGATGAAAAGGAGGATGAGAAGAAGAAAGATACTAAGAAGTCAGATCAGAAGTCCAAGAAGGAGGAGCCGTCAGATTCTGACTCCTCATCTAGTGACGATGATTCTTCAAGTGATTCTGATACATCTAGCGATTCTGACGACGATGATTCCTCTTCATCTGATTCATCAGATTCCGAGTCTGAAGATGAGTCTGAGTCTAAATCTAAGAAGACAAAGGACGTGAAAGAGGAGCCCAAGAAGGCCGAAAAGAAGGAGTCTTCTTCTGACGATTCATCTTCTTCGTCTGACTCTTCTTCTGACTCCTCTTCTGATTCCTCGTCCGATTCTTCATCTGATTCCGACTCTGATTCTGACTCCGACTCCGACTCTGACTCCGACTCTGAAGACAAGAAATCATCATCGTCATCTTCCTCCGAATCTGAGAAAGAATCCAAGGACGCTGAAATGACCGACAAGAGCGAGGACAACAAGAAACGAAAAGTTGAAGATTCTCCCGCTTCCAACAACAAGGACGAAGAAGATCCATACAGCAAGAGAGTAAGACTCTCATCTGGCAGCAACAGCAACAGCGCATCTCCCGCGCCTAGAAATAACAACAAGAATGGTCAAAGAGAATACTTTTCCCGCATTGACCGCAACAAGGTCTCATTCGATAATGATATTCTGAGAGACAACAGATACAAGGGAGCAGCTGGAACTTGGGGCGAAGCTGCCAGTGAAAAGCTGCTGAAGGTTAGAGGAAAGGATTTCACGAAGAACAAGAACAAGATGAAGAAAGGCAGCTACCGTGGAGGTACCATCACAATGGCTTCTGGTAGCTACAAGTTCACTGATTAGAAGAGAGAAGAAGAGAGTTGATATATAGAGAATGCAATAGAACAAGTCAATTTTTTCTAATTAACTGTAGGCTTATTCCGTCATATTTTTGCAATTGAACTTTCTGACCAATTTGCCCCCCCCGATCTAGCTTGACTTCCTTCATCTCTTTGACGTAGAAGGCAGCTGTTTATGACCCGAGATCAACTGTATGGTGATAGTTTATCAATAGTGATTATGGTTAGGGTATGCAAGATCTAAGTGTGCTGAGCCCTAATAGTCAGACCCAATTCAATTAAAGTTTAGACGGACTTCTCCAAAATTTAACAAAAATTAACGTCCCACGATTTTGCATCTTCTTCCCCAGTGATTTTGCCACTGTCTTGATATTTCACCTTCTACTATTCACAACAGACTCAGGAGTGTAACTCGCATTATTCGATAAGACGCATCTTCTAGTTTCAATCAAGTCTGTTTAGCTGTGATATTTGCAATGCCCATTCATTGTAAGTCTTGTTGTCTTGTTTTTGATTGCTCATCTATCATGATCGCTAACCCTAGTCAGTCCCTCTTGTTTTGGCTGCTGGTATTACTGTTGGCATTGCTGCCACGGTTTACGCGCACCGGCAGGAGATTTGGCATGAGATCCAGGATTTCATGGAGAAGAGAAAACATAAAAACACCCGGTGCCAGGTTTACACTACAGGAGACAGACGAACCAAGCAGGAAATTTACATGAGAGAACTGGACGAGGATGGAAAGGTCGTTAGTGAACGTCGCATTTCGGTTGATGCTTATAACCGTGCCGTGGGCGGCGCTGGGATGAAGCCAAACTATGCAAGTTCTACTGAATACAGCGATGGCGAATTGACCCCTTCCACTTCAGGAAGAAGCACGCCCCAACCCCTCTATGCAACATCTCGAGTGAACCCGGCTTCAGGAGGTGCCCGTAATAGACAAGCCCGCGATAGAGACACTTGGGTCCAACAGCAACAGGAGTTTTGCTCGTACAATTCCCCCGGTCAGACCGAACCCTACAACAATGGCGATGATGATTTGTACGATATGCCGCATGAAACGATTCCCTTGAGTCAGCTCCAACACAGCCAACAGAATATTGAACGAAATAGGAGCTTGCAACGGTCCCAAAACTTGTCTTCATCTCAAACTTCACACCCGGAAATGGAACAAATTTCTTCCCCTATTCCCCGCATGTATTACCACTCTTCACATCAGTCTGCATCTTCGATAGGTTCTCGTTCGAGAACGGCTTCTTACAGCTCATCTAATAACGACTTTCTGGAATATGAGAGACGGTTGAGAGAGGACCAATACGAATTCCATCGAGTCAATCCCACCATCCCGTCAAAGAAGTCAACCAATTCGTCTGGAGACTCTCATTCCACTACGTCTACAAACTATCCTTCGCTATCTTTCAGCCCCCGCGACTCTGTTAAGAGTGATGGCTCATGGCAAGGGTTCTCTTCCATTGCGTCTGAACTGGCAACTCCCTCCGAATCCGATGTGAGCACATTGGATTGCGAAAGTGTAATCTATCATAGCGATGAAGAAAGCTCTTTAACGGATCGTTCCATGCCCCGCGCCCATACCCACCGCCATTAACTCTTAACGTCCATCATGATATCCCGCACACATCATTCTGTTTTTTATTTTTCAATCATTTGTTAATTATTCTATTCAAGACATTTTATAAGGTTATTGGTTATGTATTTAAATGAAAGTCCTATTTATGCTAAAGAAAAGTCTGAGCCCTCGCAGATACCATCAAGCGAGGAAATAATATCGTACCCTACTAGGCTTGGTTAGTACTATATGAGAAGTTGAATTAATGAATCACGCCAAACAGAAGTTGCAACAAAACTCTGATCGCCGGATTCCAACTTCAATTGTCTTCGATAATCTCAATTTTTGAACCGCTTTCCTACAGTGCGGGAGGCGTCATGGCAGTTTTCATGGAAGAGGCTGTATACTCATAGCATAGTTGGGTAAGAGAGACTGCACACATGGATTTGAGACATACTTACTCAGCACCACCCTATTTCCTACTTTTTCACCTTCACATTACTCTCCGCCCCGCGTTTTTTCCTTTATCTCAATTCCACAGACCTTGACAGGCTCAAACGTCTATATTTCTTGGTTTTACCGTATATTGATTGTAAATAGCTTGTGCAAGCAGCTTTCACTTCAATGAGCTCATCCACTGGAGCTGTGGGCCGAAGTAAGTTTGGTTTTATTTTTTGGCAACTATCCGCAGTGCGATATCTGAACTAACTGTTTGTCATAGCTGGCCCTGGAATTCAGCTGTCCAGTGAAGAAATGCAATATTTTGGACAGTTGTACCGTCAAGTGAACCCCGAATACTCTCCCGTTGTTTCCGGAGATGCTGCTAGTAAATTGTTCATGCGTTCAGGTCTTTCTCCAGTTGTTTTGGGCAACATTTGGCAGATGGCTGACACTGACAATAATGGATATTTGGACCAGCAGGGCTTTTCGAAAGCATTGCGACTAATTGGCCATGTCCAGAATGGCCGCTCTCTTTTCCCTTCGTTGGCCGACAATCGTAAGTTGGTGTTGACATTCTCTGCCTCTTAAACTAACCCTCCCGAAGCCGGCCCCTTACCATACTTCAATGACTCTGGTATCGCTGCACAACCTCAACCGCAGCCTCAGTACCAACCGCCTCCTCAATCTCCTGCAACCCAAGCGGCAATTCCAAAACCTGTTGCTCCTGCGACCCAAATTCCACCTCTCTCTGCTACGGACAAAACCAACTACACCCAACTGTTTACCAGAACCGCTCCTGCGGGTTTGCTGGATGGAGGCGATGCTCGTAATATTTTCTTGAAGTTTAGACTTCCCAATGAAACTCTCATTCAGATTTGGAATTTGGTAGACACTCAGCGTCGTGGTAAATTAGATCAGGGCGAGTTTGTTCTCGCCATGCACCTAATCCGGTCCATCACCAATCGGTCTCTACCTCAGCTGCCCTCAACTTTGCCTCCGGGAGTGCTTGATATGATAAATGCCCCACCAAGCCAGGTTGGCCGTTCCGCCAGTGTTACCTCCAACAGCAGCGCACGATATTCAGTACCTGATAGCAGAAGATCTTCTGAAGCTCGCCAGCCGCAGGCTCCATCTCAGCAAACTCAATTCATTGCTCAACCAGAGTGGACCATTACCCCACAAGATCGAACCAAGTTCAACTCGATCTTTGCGTCCCTTGACAAGTCAAATCGCGGAGTCATTGGTGCTGCTGAAGTTGTTCCCTTTTTGACTACTTCCAACCTCCCAGAAGAGACCCTGGCTCAGATTTGGGACCTAGCTGACGTTTCTAGTAGCGGAAAATTTGGCAAAGATGAGTTTGCAATTGCCATGTACCTGGTTCAACAGAAGCTAATGGGTAGAGAGCTTCCTCAAACTCTGCCAGCTTCTCTGTCTCTAAATGCTAACCAGAGCTCACCTTTTGCTATTGCTAGTCCTCAGGGCCCGCAACAGGTGGCTCAGATTCCTCAGTCACCTCCTGTTCCTAAGGCTTCCGTGACTAATAACAGCTCGCTGAATGATCTTTTATCATTAGGAGCATCTTTGACTTCTCCGACTTTACCTGATAGTCCGGCCCGACAACTTGGTGCTGGCTTTGGTGGTGCTGTATCTCAGCCTCCCGTTTCTCGCAATGTACATGCACCTACGTCTAGCCAGCCCATGTCTAGCTCTGGTACTGTAGCTTCTCCAATTGCGACAGCTCCTCCAGCTAACGCCTTTCCTCCAGCTGTTGTGTCAGCTCCTGTTGCTTCTAATAGCGTTTCTTCTCCACCAGCAGTTGCACAGAGAGTCACTTCACCAAGTACTATTCCTCCTGAGAACAATAGGTACTCCTACGCACCATCCTCACCACCAGTGGCACCAGCATCGCGTGGCGGACCTGTAATTTCTTCCCTTCCGTTCTCTGCTCCTCAGGTAACTGCTCAGCAAGCCCCTGTCCCTCCAGTTCAGAGGTCTGCTCAGTTCATTCCTATTCCGGTTCCCATTCCAGTTCCCGTTCCGCAAATTGGCCAAAAGACTCAGCAAGTCTCTCAACCAGCTCAGATGACAGTTCAGTCACCTCCTGTCCAGAAAATGGCCGTACAGTCACCTCCTCCTCAGCAGATGCAAGTCCAATCACCACCTCCTCAGCAAGCTCAGGTGGCCGTGCAGTCACCGCCTCCACAGCAAAGATCTGTGCAACCGCCGCCTCCTCCGATGCAGCGACAAGTGTCTGTTCAGAAGAAAGCTCCACCACCACCGCAAGCTCCTGCTTTTGATGAGCAAGAACATGCAACCAAGCTCTCTGCTCTGTCTACAGAGACATCTAATTTGACAACTGAGGTCAACAAGATGGGCGATGAAAGCGAGGAAGCCAAGCAAAAGCGTGAAGCTGCTGAGGCCAAGCTTAAGGATATGCAAGATTTGAAGTCGGAGTTGGAATCCAGATTCACTACGCTTAAATCTGAGCACGATGCTGAACTTGAGAAAGTCAAGGAGATTGAGCAGCAGATTGCTGTCACCGAGGAAGAACACACCAAGGTTTCAACTGAGTTTTCAGCACTTGAAGATGAGTACCATGCTGCGCAAGCCCAGCATCAAGAAGTTCAGACTCAATACCAGGAGCTCTTATCTCAGCTTGAGTTTGACCAGCAAGAGAACATTGCCTTGAAGGACAAGATTCTTGCTGTGACAGAAGAAACCAAAGAATTGACTCTCAAGCTCGAAAGCATTCAAGAGGATGCGAAAAAGCAAAAGGAACTGATTGCTACCAGCACGAAAGACCTAGATGCTGCTAAGGCGGAAAGTACTAAGGTCCACACTCAGCTTGAGGCTGCTAAGTCTCTGCCTATCTCTGGTGCTGTTGCTAAGGAAGTTGCCGGACCTAGTCTCTCTGACCAAACGCTTGCTCCTCCAGTTATTTCCAAAGCCGCTATGCCTGAACCAGCCTTTCCTCAAGGTACATCTATGGCTACCCCTTCCCATTCCGGGTCTTCTGGTATCCCTGGTGCCGTTATTGGCGCAACTACTGGTGCAGCTCTTGCCCTTGGCGGTGCCGCCCTCTTCTCTCATCATTCTGAAGTTTCTACTGGAGCTTCTACTCCCTTGGATTCTCAAGACCTGGATAATCCTTTCCACGGCTCATATAACAGCTCTCAACCTGACTTGCAGTACAGAGAAGCTCCCCCCTCGTTTGATCGTGATATTCATGAGAAGTTCAATGAACTAGACGCTACTGCCCCTTCAATTTCAGAGATTGCCCGCTCGTCGGTGCAAGGTACTGTGGACACTCCTAATTCTTCTCCCCATACCTCTGACTACCAGTACAATGTTGTGAATGCTTTCAATCTTCCCATTTCTCGTCCTCTATCAGCCACTTCAAGTGTTCAGAACAACCCTCCCATGTCTGTGAGAGAGGATCTTGACATTTCGCGTCCTGAATCTCCAGCTGTAGCTGTTACGTCTGAGCCTGTTGCTGGTATTGCTCCACCTGAGGATATGATTATCAGACCTGTTGACGAAGAGCTTCCCCTTTCACCGGTACCAGTTTACATCCCACCTGAGTTACCTGCTTCGATTCCTTCAGATGAACTCTCTAGAATTGCTGCTGCTGATATCAAGCCTCACGATGTGGAGTCAGAGCCTTTGGATAAAGTCCATCGCTCAGCTTCTACCGAATCATTTGAGATGGTGTCTCATGAGGAAACCGCTGGGTTCGTTCCGCAGGAATGGCAAACAGAAAAGGATGCCGATGAATCAGCTCCTGTGTCACATGCCAAGGAATCAAGCTCTGATGGCAAGTTTGTAGTTCCAGCTGTTATCGCGGGTGGTGCTGCCGCAATGGCAGGTCTTGCTGCAGCCAGCCACACGACTTCGAGCTCACCACCACCTCCTCCTGCATCAAGAGGTATTTTATCCGCTAAGCTGACTGAGGGAGCCATTTCTGAATTTGCTCCAGTCAAGAAATTGTCAATTTCTGAAGATGATGATACAGTGAAGAAATCCTCTGTTACTGATCTTACCGTGGAGAAACCGTCAGTTTCTGAGGATCTTGAATTAGAGACACCAACTGTCCCTAAGGACATTTCAGTGAAGAAGCCTTCTATTTCTGAAGAAGTCTCAGTCAAGACGTCCTCCATTGTTGAAGATCTCACAGTTGAAAAACCGACCGTTCTGGAAGAGGTTTCAGTTAAAGAACCATCTATCTCTGGAGACCTCTCAGTGAAGAAGCCATCTATCTCCGAAGGTTTCACGGTAGAGAAGCCATCTATTTCTGAAGATCATACAATCGAGAAACCTTCAGTATCCGTCGATCTGCCTTTGAAGAAGCAATCAGTCGCTGAAGATGTAACATTGAAGGCACCAGCAGTTTCCAAGGATCTAGAATTTGAGAAGCCATCAGTTCCTGAAGTGGTCGCAGTGAAGAAACCATCTATCCCTGAAGATCTTCCTACTGCTGTTGCCAAGGATTCTGCTATCGAAATCCCCGATGTCAAGGAATCAACTACTGTTTTACCTGAAAAGGAATCAAGCTCTACATCCAAGTTTGTAACTCCAGCAGTTATTGCGGGTGGTGCTGCCGCTGTGTCAGCGCTTGCTGCAACCGGTCTGGCCGCAGTTAGATCGCCGCCTCCTCCACCTATGTCTAGAAGCGTTTCACAGGGTGCTGCAGCACTTGCTGGAACCATTTCTGATGCTGCTTCAGTTAAGAAATTATCAGTTTCCGAAGATCTCCCGCTTGAGAAATCATCTATCTCTGATGATCTTGAGGTGGTGAAACCAGTAGTTGCTGCTGAGCTTCCAGTGAAGAAGCCCTCAGTTTCTGAGGACCTGGACTTGGAGAAGCCTTCAGTCTCTGAGGAACTTCCATTGAAGAAGCCCTCCATTTCTGAAGAAGCACTGAAGACCCCATCTGTACCTGAAGTTGTCAAGAAATCTGAAGACATCCCTTCCGTTATTAAAGACATTGCTGTTGACATTCCCAATGTGACAGAATCAACTCCTGGTTTGCATTCTAAGGAAGTTGCTTCTAAGGAAGGAGGCTCTGCTAGTAAATTTGTGCCTGCCGCTGTTATTGCTGGTGGTGCCGCAGCTCTTGCTGCAACGGGCCTGGCGGCAGCTAGTTCACCTCCACCTCCTCCTGTGTCTAGAGGCATTTCATTCACTCAATCTGCAGGAACAATTTCTGATTCTCTTTCTATGAAGAAACCATCTGTTTCTGAGGAAACTCCAGCTATCACTGTCAAGGATTCTGCTGTTGAAATTTCTGATAAAGAAGTTGAAATTGAAATGCCCAAGATCCATGAAGCTATATCAGTTTCTGGACCTAAGGTCTTGCCTTCTGCTTCCAAGTCAAGCAAGGATGATGATAAAGAACCCAAAGAAGTCAAGGATGCTTCTTTCTCGACTGAAAAGATTGAAGTGTCCCCTAAGGTCCTTACTTCAGAGGATCTTCCAGTTACACTTGCCCCAACTTCTGAACCCATCCATCTTGCTAAGGGTGATGTGACTCCTGCTCCAATCCACTCTGCATCTACTGTTTCCCTACAAGGTTCTCCTACTGTTGATAAGGATGAAGGTGAATTGCCTGCGTCTAAGCCTGTTGAAGCAGCGATCAAGGCGAGTGATGAGGATGAAGAGACATCTTCTCAAAAGATTTTGCCTATTCCAGTACCTATTGTGTCTGACAAGTCTGTGACTTCTTCTAAGGCTGAGATCCTTGAAGCTTCCAAAGCAGTTGAAGATAAGCTTGAGTCCAAAGCAAGCACTTCTGACGTTCTTCCCAAGTCTGTACTTCCCGGTGCTTTGCTTGCCGGTTCCTCTGGCGTCTCTGTTGCTTCCGATGCATCTGTAGCATCAATTGCTCCTACTGAATCCACTGCTGGCCCTTCACTTTCTACTCCTTCAGAAACTCATTTTACTGCTGCTGAATCTACTGCATCCATTGCTACTATTGCTTCTGACTCTACTATGCCTCTTGACTCCGCTGCCTCTGTTGCCTCAATTTCTCATGTTCCAGTTCCTCCCAGATCGCGCGAAGTTCAGAAAGTCACACCCAAGGTTCCTGAAACTTTCCATGACGCTGCTGAAAATCAACCTGCTTCCAGACCAGATACTTCATCTGCTGATGGTGAAGGTGATGTCTTTAAGGATGCTCAAAGCGAGTTTGACGACGCTTTTGAGTCATTCCCGGCTGCAGGTACTTCTGCTTGGCATGTCAGGTCAGTGGCAAGAGAGGCAGATAGCGAAGATGAAGACGATGATGATGAGGACAGTCTGAGCAATTACGATGAAGATGAGGAGGACGAGGAAGACGAGGAAGAGGAAGATGTTGAGCCTGTTCAAAAGCTCCCTGCCAAGCCTGTCAAGTCTTATTCAATCAGTGATGATTTTGACAAGGCATTTGCCAATGCTGGATTTGCACCCGCAGAAGAAGAAGTTGAGGAGGCCGAGCCTGTTAGCTCCAAGTCCGAGGTCGCTCAAAGTTATTCGACTTCAAGTGCAAATGTCGCCGAGAATTTTGTTTCTGCTTCATCAACTCCTGCCGCTCTGTCTTACACCAATACTCCTACCACAGGTATCACACCACAGTTTGCTTCACCTAGTTCTGTGGCCCCTGCAAGCAGATCGCTCGACATCCAGGAAGCACACTCCAAGCATGCTGATTCTATTGACCGCAAATTAGACACTGCCCCTGTAGAGCCAGCAATTGAAGATGAAGTTAAATCTGCTTCTGAGGTTCCTGTTGAAAAGACTTCGAAAGAACTTGAGTCAACTTTGCCAAAAATACCTAGCGAAGCCACGACTTCCAAGGTTGCCGGCCTTCCTGAGGTCTCATCTGTCGAGAAATCTGATTTCGTTCCTCACACAGACTCGACATCTGTTAGTGTCCCTGTGCCAGTTGTGGCTCAAGTGGAAAAGCCGTCGATTGTTTCTGAGAAATCGATCAGCACGCCTATTGCTACTGATCTGCAACGTCATGCTCCTGAGCCCATTGCAGCCGAGCTCAAGGATGCTTCTGAGTCTATTCCCTCTGCCTTGAAATCTGTTCCTGCAACTCAGGCGACATTTGGCGCGCCTGTTTCATTTCCTACTGATGGAGCAACTATTCCCAACTTTGGGCAACCTCCCAGTTATGAGACCAAGTCATTTAACGAGCCTGAGCCCTCTCAGCGCACAGTTGCACCTATGGCTCAAAAGTCTAAAGACATTGATGCTTTCGATGCCGCTTTTGACGGCCTAGATGCTGCGGGCGAGGACATGGAAGATGAGATCAACTTTGGACCGACGCCAACTTTTGACTTTGCCAAGTTTGGATCTTTCCCTAGCGCCACACCTGCGACACATCCTTTTGGAGGTGCTGCCACTGTTTTTGCTCCCGAGCCAGCACCCAATGTGTTTGACGTTTTGCCAACTGACAATGCACCACCCACAACTCGCACTGGTATTCCAGTGTCAAACGAAGAGTGGGACTCTCTCTTTGCTGGTTTTGGGGCCGCTGACAATGCTACAGCATCTGAGGCCGAGATCAACAATGCGTTTAGCCCTTCTTCATTCCCCGCACCTGTGAAGCCCATGTCTCCAAACTCCAAAGCTCTCAGCGAGTTACTGGGCATGGGATTTGACAGAGTGAAGGCACTCGATGCATTGAAGAAGAACAACTACAATGTTGAGAATGCCAGTAACTACCTGCTTGATCATTAGTATTATAATAGTTAATTTTTGTATGTAAAGAACGTGGATGTTGTTTATAACCTAACCCTTTCCCCATGTCTTGCCATGGTCTCGGCCAGCGTGATTGCCAACACAACACAGCCATCGTGATGTGAGCATATGGGCAATTTATACCAACAATTGCCTATTTCAACTTCTCTTCTTCTTAGAAGGCTTCGCTTTATTCACCTTTTTTCAAGCGGCAGTAACCAAATCTCTAACTGAGGCAGGTAGAAGTTGGCGAGGGATCCCATGGGCGACCATTCTACACCACCAAGGATGCCGAGTTTACTATCACCTCAACCTAGCGACCACTTCAGCCAGCCGTTTGGGGGCCAACCTCTATCTAACGGCCAGGCTCCATCATACTATCCATATGCCAACAATCAGCCTAGGCAAGTGGCAAGTGGCAACCCTTTCCATCCCCTTCCAGTTTTGCAGCCCCCTCTCTCTCCTAGCATATCCCCACAAGCCGACAGATCCAGCAATTGGGACTCGGCACGCATTATTCATTTACAAAAAGAAGCGATCAACACAGTTGTCCAGTGCCCTAGTCTTTCAAAGTACATTTTTGCTGGGATTGAGTATACAGAACAGGTATGTTTTCCCTGATATAATGTTTGAAGCTAACGTTGTAGTTTAAATCGTATCTTAAAGCAGGCGAAGATGAAAAAGCATATGTTAAATACCATCAAGCATTGCATATTGCGAGCAAAGTTATTCCGGAACACCCCAGTTATCGGGAAAAGATTGGTCAACAGCCCAGTTCACAGCTAGGCGATCTTTACAATCAGTTACTAAAGGTTGTTGAGAATGCCAACGATACGATCCAAGAACTGGAAGATCGCATGCTGCATTCAGACTATCATGAGAAGGGCGTAGAGTCGGTCCCGTTTGAGCTCGACTCGTTTCCTACCCAAGACTCTGCACCAGTTAGCCGATCAGAACCCTGGATGGACAGTTTCCCACCAAAGAAAGCTGAGTCCACGGTTAATGTCGCTAGAAAACCAGTTTACAAGCCCGAGTTTGCATCTTCTCAGCCGCAGATTATGTTTTCGTCGAGATCAGAATCCCCGGTTGTCTCATTTCCTTCACCCCCTAAGCATACAGTTTCAATTCCGCATTCACAGTCGAGCCTAGATCTTTCACAGCATTTGCCGGAGTTCCGACTCCCAATGACCAATGTGATTAATGCAGAGACGCTTGATCGGTATATGGGTGAATTCGCCTCTAAAATCTTGTTTTTAGATGTTCGCAAGCGGAGCTCATTCGATGCACGGAGGTTTCCTTCCGCTAACGTTGTTTGCATTGACCCTGGCATTCTGAGAGAAGGAATTACAGCATTTGACCTGGAGGCTCATCTTCGCAGCTCACCAGTTACGGAACAGGAATTATTTCACAATCGGGCTACATTTGAGCTTGTCGTTTACTATGACGACAATGCCTCAGCTAGCACTGGAATGAACCCAGGCCATCCCATGAGGTGGCTAGTAGATTGCATTTATACAAAAGTTTTGGTCAAGCCACTGAAACGGGCGCCATGCCTGCTTTTAGGCGGACTAGAGGCGTGGATGGAATGCCTTGGGACGGAGAGTGTATGGGTGACGTATTCGCCGCCGGCATCGCACCCTTTGCCAAGCCGTCCTCAGGTTACATTGAATGACGGCCGGTCTTCTGCTTATACAACAGATGTTGCGAGCTATTTCAGAGCAGATAACTTTAGTACCTCTCCAGAGTACACTCTTGGCATGGAAAGATTGCACATTTCAGCGCCAGCCAGGCAACCACAAAACACCGCAAGTACAATGGGGATAACCCCATATACACCACCAAATCAGATACAGCATGCGCCTCCTGCCCCGTTGCAGTTTTCAGAGTTTGCGACGGGGTTGGTAAATCTAGGAAATACTTGCTACATGAACTGCATTTTACAGTGCTTGGTTGGGACCAAGGCATTAGGAGAGATGTTTGTAAAAGGAGAGTACAGGGTCTACCCTGACAGCAAACTGGGATCTCAGGGCCAGCTCGCGAACGGGTTTTCTCGGGTTACTCGAACTATGTATCAAGCAGCATTGCACAGTGGGCGAGGAAGAGTTAGTTACATTGCACCAAAAGAACTCAAGTTTGTGTGCGGACGGCTGTCGGAATCGTACCAAAGAGGCGAACAGCAGGACTGTCATGAGTTTTTGAATTTTTTGCTGGACGGATTGCATGAGGATTTGAACGCGCGGGGAAACCGGCCACCATTAAAGCAATTGACAGAAAAAGAAGAGAAAATGAGAGAGGCGATGGATATTCAGGAAGCTTCAGGTAAGGAATGGCTGCGGTACCTGAACAATAACGAGTCGCCGATCTCACGACATGTCCAGGGTCAGTACCTGTCACGCCTACAGTGCCGCGTGTGCGGATGCCAGTCTACTACGTACAACGCATTCTCGTGTTTGAGCGTTCCCATCAGGCTTGGATACCAAGAAGTGAGCTTGGAAGACTGTTTCAATCTGTTTACACAGCCCGAAGTGCTGGACGGCGACGATGCATGGAATTGTCCCAACTGCAAGCGACGACAACCCACGATTAAAACCATGAAGCTGGTTAAACTGCCCGACTTTTTCATTGTGCACTTACAACGGTTTAAGCATATTGGCGGGGTGTGGGGCAGCAACAAGCTGAACACCCATGTGCGGTACCCCGGCGTGCTGAACATGGAGCCGTTCAGTTTGGGCGGCCAGGCCGATGGCGGTGGGCTGCGGTACAAGCTGTACGGGGTTGCGAACCACTACGGGTCGCTCAAGGGTGGGCACTATACGAGCTACGTGCGCCGCGAGGGCGGGTACGGGTGGTGCCTGTTTGATGACGCGCGGGTGCGGCCCAGGGTTGGCTGGGAAGAGGTCGTGAACAAGAACGCTTATGTTTTGTTCTTTGAGCGGGAGCGTGTTTAGACAGGCTGGATGACATGTTATAACTCAACTCATAAAAAAGTAGGGCAATATTGAATTAAAGTTGGCGCATAACCCAAAGTTAAGCATGCCGTTGTGAGGTTAGGGAGCTGTTGAACTATAGTTGGTTGCAATTGGGAGAATTCAAGCTCAGAGAAGAGATTTCGTTTAAGAGTGCAGGTGAGAGTGGATCAGATCAACTCGCGATCCAACTGGTGCATATCAATAATTAGCGACTGCGCTGCGAATGTTGAGATCGAGAAAAACAAAACGTAACTGGTGCGGGAATGAAATAAATGAAGAATACGAGCTCTATTAGTAACGGTTGTGGAAGCAAGCGAGATATATTCTCAATAATTAAGTTGATCGATAGTGAACGGCAGGAGGTGTATACATATAAGTATAGGAATTCGAGGTGTATGGTTGCTTGAATCCGATGTCGTATGGTGTAAATCCGATAGTGTAAGTTAACTCGATCGATATGGTAAAAGCATTATAGTTATTATGAAAATATTTAGATCTTGAGAGCGATTCGGTGCACAGTGGTGTAACTTAAGAGTGCAGTTGAGCTAATAGCTAGCTCGAGGATGTTACTAGTTAGCAATCAGAACATTACAATATTTGGGGGGTCTATATAGAATGCAGTACTTTTTGGGTTGAATATACCGCGCGCGCCTGAACTGCTAAAAAACAATTGATTGATATCAAGTGTGTGTACTGGTGTATTCATTAGTTAATTGCAGATCTATCAAAATTTATGTGTGTGTATATACGGCACAGCTGGCAAACTGTTTAAATTTCACGGCAGTTTCCATGGAAGTTTAGTCTATAGAGCTCATCACGATCAAAAAAAATTTGCTTTTAGGTCTTGTCTATGGCTATATATACCTGACTTTCTCTTCTCGAGATCTCGATGGAGCTCCTTGGTTTTTGGTATATAGGTGTATTAGTGACATTTTAAAAATCAAAAATTAAGTAGGCTCAAGTTATAATAAATAGTTGCTCTCTCTGTCTTTTGCTTTTTCTCTCCTTTCTCGTCTTTGGTAGACTTTATTATATTATATTCACTTTCTATAGCTATATAGGGCATATATATGTCGTCCCGTCCTATAGTGCTCAATATACGTCAATGCTCCAGCCGGCAACTTTAAAAACAATAATAAAATAAAGGAAAGATAAGCTTAGGTAGGCCTATATGTTGTATCAAAAATATTGGCATGCTTCCTTCTATATCTGCTTCCCGCCCGCGGTAACGTTGCCATGCATTTTGATTCTTTGTTATAAATATTCTACGTATACATTGATGCATTGATATATATATAATCTCTCTTGAGCATGAGATAGCCTATATCCTACAGTTGCTAGGCTGAGTTTGTGCTTTTTTTTTCGAAAAGAAAGGTGTATATAGACAGATAGAGACATGGGTGTATAGAGGTAGGACATCAGAGCTTAAACAAAGTTTTAAAAGACAGACTGAGACATAGGCCTATATGGAGAAAGACAGAGAGAGAGATAACGGCCTAAGTTCAAAAGTTTAAAACCTAAAGTGTATACAATGCCATGTCAAATGTCAATATTGAACAATGACAACCCAACCCCACGTTTTATGAAATTGAATTGATTATCATGTTCTATGCTTCACATCCAACTCTAAATTTCTCATTTATATAGGTCCAAGTCCGAATTTGATGTCAAGCCTTGGTTTTAAAACTGCTTTGTTTCTGTTATTAAAGGTCGCCTAAACTATCCTATCCCATTAATTCTTCCAGTATTCAAATTGTGATATTGTGATATCAACTGGTCAAGTTACCTTGTTTTTGAAACTTTAATGGTTGACTTGTTTTTCGACAACCGAGCACAGCACAGACCATATGGCAACCCATTTATGCCTTTTAGAATTCCCATATAAAGAGGTTTGTATAGTTGTAAAGCACAGTAAAAACCAGTAGTAGATGTAGTATAACTAACTGTAGATATATAGAATCTCAAAAAAAGACATCTAACAAAAAAACTCAAGATACCAAAATGTCACAAATATAAAATCAACAAGAAACAAAAAATAATGATAATGAAGAAACCAGGATGATGATAATAATAAAAATGATGATAAAACATAAAGACAATGCCAACAAAACAGACGACGACAGTCCTTCCTTCAACTTAAAGGAAGGGAAACAGCAAAAAAGAGACCAAAAGAAACCAAAATCGCAAAAACTAATAAATAAAAACCACACCTTCACAGTACTTAAAGCACCTCAATGAGTCGAATGCGCCCGATGGTACTTTAATCCATTCATATTCTTATACCTTTTCCCACACACCTCACACCCAAACGGCCGGCCTTCTACTCCCATGGCTCCACTAGCCACCACACCCTCTGGGTACGGCGCGTTTGACAACGGGTCAATCACACTGTACGTCACGCCGTCCCCGTTCAGCCTCAGCTCCTGGTCCACGTGGCCCCGCGCCCGGTGGTACTTGAGGCCGTTGGCGTTTTTGTAGGTCTTGGGGCACCCCACGACGGGGCACGCAAAGGGCTTGGGCGCGGCGTGGGAGAGCAGGTACAGGTGGTGGGAGGGGTCGGTGATGCAGATGGGGTTGGCGTCGTCGTCGTGGTCCATGGTGTCCATGGTGTCGAGGGGGTCAAAGTCGTCGGCGGGGGTGTCAATGTCCATGGGTGTGTCCACGTCTGAGGCAGATGGAGAGGCAGAGGAGGTGGTTCCAGTGGTTGTAAAGACTTCGATGGTGGCTACTGTTTCTGGGTCAGCTTTGTTTGTTCTCAATTGCTGTTGGTGCTGGTGCTGCTGTTGATCTTCAGTTGTCAAGGCCTCGATATGGGCCTCCTCGTAGTGTCTAAGTAGGTCATGCAGCGTGGGCAGCAAGACGCCGCAGCACTCGTAGTCCTTGCAGAAGCCAGCTTCAAGGTTGGGCAAATACGAGGACGAGAGGGCGTTTGGCGAGACGCTGACCGGGCCGCCTGCGCTTGGAGCATTATGAAGAAACAGAACTCTATTACATAATGGGTTAGTAAAAGTAAACGAGATTGATCGATTACGATCGGGGATTGGGAGTTAAGGTTTGGGGACATGGATAATATATACGGGAAAGAGGAGGGTAACATGGTGGGTGACAGGACTGGATCAGGGAATTTTGTCAAGCGGCAAGATGTATGGCAGAGAGGAGGGCAATTGCTTTGAGCAATGCAAGGGAATTTTGAAAGAAGAGGAGAATTCCACAATGGAAGGTGAATATTTCAAGGGAAAAGGGGAGCAAAGAAGAGTCAAGAAAGAGTAAAAGAACGAGAGAGAGTAAGAGGCAAATGTTTTGAGGGTTTTTTAACAAGGTGTGTATGAGTTTCAAGGGGGGAGGGGGCAAGAGATAAGAAAGTATGTCAAAGAACTGTGAAATGTGGAAAGAGTTTCCTTCTTCTCATGACAGCAGAGCAGGCCAGCAGAGAGAAGTTCAAGCAAAAACAGAGTACAGAGGAAGTAGTAAAGTATAGTAGTAGAAACAAGAAAGAAAAGAAAGGAAACTTACTCGTCACGAAGCCATGAATTGACGCTCATGGCACCCCATGAAACACCGCCCATACCTTGTGAATGGGCGATAGATTCTCTTCTGAACGTTTGAGGTTGCTGTGAGTACTGGGCTGGTCTGTATGCAATGTCGATAGGTATTGCTGAACTCATTTTGATTTTTGTTGATATAAATGAAAGTGTGTGTTGTTGAAAGGGTAAGTTGGTGAGAGAGTTGGTTGAAGAAAAGAAGTCGACAGCCAAGGGTAGTTTCAAAAGTTTATAAAAACTACAATGTGGTATTGAAAGTAGAGACTGACTGGTTGAACTTGTTTTTTATATGACAAGACTGGCGGGCAGTTAAGAACAACAACAACAATAAATAGTGAAAAATATCAATGATGAAAAAAGAAGAACTTTGGATGAAGTTGAAATATTTTATGTAGGATATATATAAAAGAAAAAAAAAAAAAA
>JAJMHO010000156.1:0-13850 GCA_030566085.1 Geotrichum histeridarum
GAATCTCCCAGTTCTCATAAGAACGTCCGCCAATATCTTCGAAGCATCAATGAGAGAGTAGCGCGCTTGGCAGCCTCCAAAAGAGGCATCCAATTGCCGCAAGGCGCAAAAGTGTTGTGTGAAGTAGATGACAGCGACGCAAAAGATCACCGCAAGGCGAGCTTTCGCAAGCCGGCCACTTCTTCACAAATGGTTGCCATTCCCAAAGCCCGCCGTCGTTTGCAACTTCCTGGTGATTCCAAATCACCTGCAATCAAGCGGGCCATTGGAAAACCATCAACACTTGAAACCAAACCACGAGGCATTCCAAATGCCTCACCAATAAAAAGGTTTCACAATGGTTTGAGGGATGGACGATGGTGCATCCCTAGAAACTACCATTGACTTACTCTCCATTGAATCTTCCAACCATAAGGAAGCTTGAAGATATTGGATTTGCTTGTTGTTGTACGCACATAATAATAGAATTGAATTTGTTGGGCTCATCATTCCACTAGTAAGCTTGCAGATTGTAATTCTTCTTTGTAGAACGCACCAGTATTGGATCAGTAGAGTAGTCCAGCCTCTCAGCAGTCAGTTGTGGTTGCTTAATAGACAGTAATCACGTATATACATACCCAAATACTATTCCTACTTTTCTTGTCCATGAATCTTCCATACGTCAAGAAGGAGAAAGAAAAAGGGTGGATCTTCTCTTGATGAAGGTCATAAGTAGGGTCAGTTCCCAATACCATTTGGGCATTATCATTGATTTTTGATGCCTGGAGAAGTTAAAGGTGAGAAGTGAAGGGGAGAAAGAAATTTTGTCTTGGAAGTATTCAGAATATATCAAGACAGAGGTCGAGAAGCACTATTATAAAGTAATATCAGCATCTATTTGTCATTTCAAAAAGCATGGCATGGAACACAATGTACTGTTTTTTTGGACTATTTGAATAAGCTTAGATCTACTGATATCATCTCCTATTTAGATTTGATTCTTATCTTCAAAGGATGGGTATGCTGATAAGGAACATACTGATGAAGCCTACTGACTCAAGCTTAGTTAAGTTGCTGACTTTGTAACGCCTTAACAAAATGGACGAATTTGTATATCATGATTGCCCACTGACCAACACGTTTATAAAACTATCATTGTATTCGAAAAATCATAAGCACATCTGCATTTCGGAAATTCAATCAGTTGTCTGAATGTATTGTCCAAGTTTATATGACAGCTAAATAACGAGCGTGCCACAACAATGGACCCTCAACACACCTACCTCTGCAGTAATCAATTCTCAAGCGCGGAAGCTTCATATATTTAAGAAAATAATTAAATACTAGCAAAAGAAAATCATTATTGAGATATTTCCTGGCATTCAATACTAAAGTCTTTCTCCTGATGTATGTTGGCTGGACATCTAGAGTAGTTCTAAAAACCTAACCCTAGAATACTCAACTACTCTAACCAGCCAATCCACTACATGCTAAGGATTCTTCTCATCTGCCAATACCAAAAGACCAAACATATACAACCATGGCTAGAAAAATTGGTCGATTCCAAGGAGGGTTCGTACTGTGAAATTGTGCAATCGCATACATATATGTGTGACTTTCCAAGCACGTTGGAAGGTTGCGTGCGCTCAAAACAATTTTCAACTAACACAATCATTTCAACACCATAGATTCGCTGGATTCCTGGTCGGGGCTTCCCTAACTGGGTTCACAGCCTACTACACTCTGTTCGAGCACTACCGCGATGCCAACACAGCACAGGTCGCTCAGGTCGAGGCCCTCACTACTCGCATTCAGCGCCTGCAGGGTCAGGTTAAGGAGCTGGAGAGCAGGCTCGCAAAATAGGCTGACTTTGATTGTTTTTGATCTATACGAAAAATTGAATTTCATCATGTTATACACAAACATCCCGGCTATGAATTAGAATCTGAAAGAAAGAAAAAAAACTACATCGAAAAAAAGAATTACATATATTAAACACCAACCCATTCCCATACTCGCATGATCTCGCCGTCCACCTCGCTCTGTCGAGCACGTACGTTGGCGTTTGTTTCAACGAGTACCTCAACATCCTTCCATACCTTTTTCCGCGTATCGAGGCTGATCACCTCTGGTTGTACCTCATCTCGTAGTTGTGGCACAGGCACACTTCTTGGCGTGCGTCCACGGTCGTCTGCAATTGCAGCTTTTCTCTGCTCTTTTAGCCTGGCAATGGCTGTTGAAGCAAGTTTCTCTGCCCTGGTGCGTCGCATCTCGCGGGCTCCTAACCAGTACTTGCCAATTAAGTAGATGGTAACGACAAGCATGCCTAGAGTAATTTTGCCTCGATGCTGGTTTAATCGCTCAACAATGGATCGTCGGATGGCGCACATTACTGAAATATTAGCCAAGGACGTCGAGCGCAAGTACGATTTACTAGTAGTTGTTTGATGAACAGGGACAGAGTGACCAGAGCCATCAGTAGTCGTAATTCCATGCTCTATCTCCTGCTGATGCTTCTCAACATGCTCCACCTGTCGAAGAACAACCTCTTCCTCATTGACAAGGTCAGCAATAGCTCCATTCCAGAGTTCGCTAAATTCACTGTCGCTTAATGTCGTGGCCTTGAGCCCATACAAAATGTCTCTCAACTGCTCTTGCTCAATCTCAGCTGAAATATCCTCTCCACATGCAGCCTGTGCGTTTCGGTCGCGCAGCACACTGACAGCTTTGCGAACCAACATTTGAACTCGTTTCTTGGTCTGTGTGTCAGGCCGGCATACAGGTGGGATCGGCAAATACTTGGCAAGAACATTTTCTTCCTTTACAAACCCAGCATCGCATTCAGCCCGTAGCCCTCTGAAACATGTGGCATGCATTGGGCATGGCTGGCACTCTGGCCGAACATAGTCCAGTATCTGCGAACCTTTGTCAAGTAAGTATTCTTTGTCAAAGTATTCGGCAAATGTGCCGGGAGTCATCGTTGAGTAATGAGGCTTCCACTGAACAAACCCGGCCTCGCAGTACCCAGCTGCAAACTTTTCTTCAACCCACCAGCGGAGAAATGCGCTGCTAGTAAACAACATTAGAGACAAAAGCACGACTTGGAAAAATGGAGACAATTTTGAAGTTATCTTGGCCTCCACAAACTCAAACTTCTCTTTATCCTCAAGCTCAGGTTCTGTCTCAACTATGTCCTTCTTCTCCTCTAACTCAATTTCTTTCTCTAGAGCTTTGATTGCCTCCGCCGTTGTTTTCTTTTCAGCACTTTGGCTGGTACCAAGCTGATTAGAGAATTCTTGAGACACTTGTAATTGCTCAACCTTAGGCATAAAAGATATGCGGCGTCCAGCTCCTGAGGTTCTCAAAGAAGGCTTACCAGTAGAGTATGTGCTGAAGGTACCATCAACAAACGAAGGACGTGTACTGCGGGCTGCCACTGGCGCTGTGTATGGAGCAACTGGTTCAGGATCTCTGTGATCTGGAGTTTCAAACTGTGAAGAGACAAAAGAATCATCAGGCAACGGTGTAGCTGGCACTTGCACTTTGCGAGGAGAGGGCTCTTTGATAGCATGTTGAGGTTCGACTGTCTCCCTCTTTTTTCGACTAGAAGATACATCATCTTCGTGTGTTCTCTTGAGAGCGCTGCTTGGTGATTTGGGCGGTGCAGGTGACTGGAAAAAGTTGACATCAGAGAAAGGACTGCTTCCAGGAGTTGAATTCTCTTCCTTTAATGGCTTTGTTTTAGCTGGGGTAGTAGTGTCATTGTATCTTCCAGTGTCTGTAGCTCGTCTATCAGCCTTGACCTCTTCTTGGTGCGATGGTGGATCAGGGCTAGGGCCAAGAGAAGACGATTTGCCCCTTAGCCTTACGATGCTAGGATTCTTGACTGGAGTAAATCTGTCAGGCATTTCCTTCATTTCGTCATCTAGAGTAATCGGGTTTACAAAAGGACGCGCCAGATTTCGATTGCGTCTTCTTGGTGATGGAACAGCTCCGTCTTGAGCTACTGGCACGGATAGCACTGCTCTAGAAGGGGGTTCTACACTCGCCGTTCTGGTTGACCTGCGTGACGGTTCCGGAGGCTACAAAATATGTTAGCAATGAAAATGGACTTTTCAAAAATGTTACTTACAGGAGTACCTAACGATCCAGAAATAGCAGCTTTAAATTCACGCGCTCGTGGGGCAATTTTGGTGTCGAAGATCTCGAGAAGCTCGGTTTTCTTTGCTGATGAAGGAAAGTCTACATTGTGGAACAGGAAAATCCTGCGTAGCTCCATCACACGCAGTATTCTTGGATTAAAGTCTATTGAGTTAGCAGAGACCAAAAACGCGTGTATTCTCTTACCTGGCTCCAAGTATTCGTAATTGTCCATTGTTACTGTTGCCTTTCACCGTTGGACTGGAGGGAAGAATTGCATGTGTTTACACTTCACTATTAAAATCTTAATGACTAATCATTTATGTTGAATATGACTAAAGATTATAAATTATTAATAATATGCTGACAGTTGTGTATCAAAAGCCGCACTTTCCCTTTGGGGAATCTGGAAGGAAAAATTCTAACGGTGTTACAAATATAGTGGTGGGATCCCATCATGGCTTCCTTCAACACGACATTCTGCCCCTCCTACCGGGATTAATTGCAAGCAAAAAAAAAAAATTGTTTCGTCTCCTCAAACCATCAGTTTGCAACCAAAAATAAACAAGTGAATGACGATTTCTAAACCAGCTACTCCTCCTGAAGAAATGCCAGAAATGGCAGCTAAGATCAGAGGCATCCAGCTATCACTGCAGTCTGCAAGCCCCACTCCAGTTATTGCCAGCATCGCTGCTCAAATCCCTGATCCTCATTTGCATGCCCACCATTCTTCCAGGGCAGATATTGATAACTCAGAAGAAGAAGATGAGGAAGACTTTCACTCCTCCAGGTCATCCCATTTCTCTCATGCTGAAGATAAAGCTCTGCAAGAGCTTGAGGCAAAGTACAAAGTGCTGTCTGATCCTGCATCGGCCCATATGAATAGATCCTTGATGAAAGAGGATCCAAGTCACCAATTGCAAAAAGATAGCAAATCCAATATCAAGCATGGAATAACTGAGTCTGTTTTTGATAAACAAACTATGGAAGGAACCTACACTAAAAGTGGTGAGGAAGAAGACCCCACTATTACCAGAGAACTGAGCTTCATGTACGGCAAAGTTCAAAAATGCATAAACCTAAGACGCAAATATCAGAAGATATCCCTCCAGTGCCAGGGTGATAACCCTAAGGATGATCCATCCTGGAAGATTTATCCTGAACCACCACACCCAGTTTGGAACCCTGTGACCAAAGAGTTTGATGGAGAGAGAACTCGCAAGTCCGCTGGTTTTCACTATGAGGCATGCGAAATACCGGCAAAGCAAGATGACATGGTGTTCACACCGGACGACAACATGGTGTATCAAGTGTATGAAAATCAAGCCGCCATGGAAGGCAATACGCCCATCGTCCAAGTCCCAACCCTACGCGAGTACTACATGGATTTGGATGAAATCTGCAGCATCTCTGGTGAGGGCCCAGCCAAGTCATTTGCCTTCAGGCGATTGCAGTATTTGGAGGCCAAGTGGAACCTTTATTCTTTGCTCAATGAATACCGTGAAATTGCCGCTTGCAAGCGAGTACCTCATCGTGATTTCTACAACGTGAGAAAAGTCGACACTCACGTACACCATAGCGCGTGCATGAACCAAAAGCATCTGCTGCGATTTATCAAATACAAAATGAAAACTTCTCCAGACGAGCAAGTCATTTTCCGAGACAACAAAGTGCTGACCTTGCGGGAAGTCTTTGACAGTTTGCACTTGAGTGCCTATGATCTCAGTATTGACACTCTGGATATGCATGCTCATACAGATACATTCCACCGGTTTGACAAGTTCAACTTGAAGTATAATCCGGTTGGTGAATCTCGTTTGCGTGAGATTTTCCTGAAGACTGATAACTATATTCAAGGAAGATACTTAGCAGAGATCACCAAACAAGTCATGGACGATTTAGACCAGAGTAAATACCAAATGACAGAATACCGCATTTCCATCTATGGCCGATCAGAAGACGAATGGGATAAGTTGGCTGCATGGGTAGTCGACAACAAGCTGTTTTCAAACAATGTGAGATGGCTGATACAGGTGCCCCGTCTTTACAACATTTACCACAGTGGAGGTATTGTCAAGAATTTTGCTGAAGTGGTCCGCAACATCTTTAAGCCATTGTTTGAAGTGACGCAGGATCCTACAAGTCATCCTAAACTGCACGTGTTTTTACAACGCGTTATCGGGTTTGACTCTGTGGATGATGAATCCAAGGTGGACAGGCGCATCCACCGCAAGTTTCCTGTGCCCAGTCTGTGGAACTCCCCTCAGAACCCGCCATATTCGTACTACCTGTACTATCTATACGCCAACATGACCTCGCTCAATAGTTGGCGCAAGCATCGCGGATTCAATACTTTCGTACTAAGACCACATGCAGGTGAGGCTGGAGATCCCGACCATTTAGTTGCGGCATTCTTGACTTCAGAGGCAATCAATCATGGCATTTTGCTGCGCAAGGTACCGTTCATTCAGTTTTTATACTACATGGAACAAATTGGTATTGCCATGTCTCCTCTGAGTAACAACGCACTATTTCTGACCTATGACAAGAACCCCTTTTACAGCTACTTCAAACGAGGATTGAATGTGTCCTTGTCAACAGATGATCCTTTGCAATTTGCATACACAAGAGAGCCGTTGATTGAAGAGTATTCAGTTGCAGCCCAGATTTACAAATTCTCTAATGTCGACATGTGTGAGCTGGCGCGCAACTCTGTGCTGCAGTCTGGGTTTGAAGGTGCTCTCAAGAAGCACTGGCTGGGTAAGAACTACAGCCTTTCTGGTACAGCTGGAAACGAAATGGAGAAAACGAACGTGCCTGATGTACGGCTGTCGTTCCGAGAAGAAACTTATTTGCATGAAATTGCACTAATGGAGCACTATGTAGAGCATTAGGGTGCACCTAGAGTAATACCGGCGAGAGTCGGAACATGTAATTCTAATAAATGAAATCGTGATTTTCATGCTAATTTCAAGAAACTGTGTGTTATAATGTGAAATAATCAGTCGAGAAATGAAAGAAGTTTCTGAACTGTCACTGATGGAGGTTAGATAAAGAGAGTTCAGTTGCACACACCATTATTGATATCGAGATAAATACTGAAGCTTGGCCATAAATCAAACAGCGACATTCAATCCGATAAACTTGAGCATGCCTACTCCAACTATTATCACCTCAGCTCTACCCCAAGAGTTTGTAAACCAAGTACATGATATGGTGGTTCGCAACCAGAACGACGCCATTGCCAGACACGGTGACTTCAACCTAGCTGTATCCGGAGGAAAAGTTTCAAAAATTCTTGCGTCCGCATTGCTGGGCCAGCAAGACATTCAATGGGAAAAGATCAAGATTTACTTTGTAGACGAAACGCTAGTTCCATTTGACCACACAGAGTCCAACTATGGCTCCCTTAAACGTGAAGTCCTTGACAAATTGTCAGTGCAACCCCAAATATATCCAATTGATGAGAGTCTGATTGCACAAAACGCACCCGCACTCAATGTGGCCGACCGATATGCAGAGGACCTGGATAGAAGCCTGCAGGCATGCCCTGTTTTCATCAACCCCACAGCGGGTATAACGCGTATTGTTCCAAAGCTGGATCTCATTCTGCTCGACTATTCTGACATCATTCCAAGCTTGTTTTCAAATGTCCAGCAGGCAACGGAGGATACGAATTTGGCGGTTACTGGCTTTGACCGCCGCATCTGCCTTACCAAGTCGGCATTCGCGGCCGCAGAACAAATTGGCGTTATTGCATTGAATTCTGACAAACAGCCTGTTCTTAATGAAATAATGGACAATACTGACACCTCTCTGCAATCACTCCAGCTCAATTCTGTCGCTAGAACCAGTGTGGTGTGGCTTGTCAAGACTGGTGAAATCTCCGTCTATTAGCCCTATGCCTGTACATATCATCACGGTTAATATATTTGAGTACATGATTAGTCATGTTGACATAATCTTTTTCAATTTTGTTTTTCTTTTTGGCTGGACATGCCTGTAAGCGTCAGTTCCTGGTGAAAATTTTCATTTTTTCCTTCTCGCAGCGCAGAACCTTCTTTCTTCTTCTCTTCATCCTCCTTGAGAGTCAACAACACACACATTATAGAAAAGTAAGTGGCATTTTCCTAAAGATCTCGGCTATATATACTAACGAACTTAGATGTCTACAGCTGGTGACGGAACTTTCCCTGGTGCCATTGGTATCGTAAGTGCTCTCCGAAAAACACGGGAAGAAGAGTAAAAATTTTCTTCTTCGTTTGATTCAACCCGCCGACAGGACTAACATGAGCAGGATTTGGGTACTACTTACTCTTGTGTTGCCACTTACGACAGCGCTGTTGAGATCATTGCCAACGAGCAAGGTAACCGTGTTACCCCATCGTTCGTTGCCTTCTCTGACAAGGAGCGTCTCATTGGTGATGCCGCTAAGAACCAGGCTGCTCTTAACCCCAAGAACACCGTTTTCGACGCCAAGCGTTTGATTGGCAGACGTTTCGACGACGAGTCTGTTCAGAAGGACATCAAGACCTGGCCCTTCAAGGTTATTGACTCCAACGGATCCCCTCTCATTGAGGTTTCTTACCTCACCGAGACCAAGACTTTTTCTCCCCAGGAGATCTCCTCTATGGTCCTTACCAAGATGAAGGAGATCGCCGAGGCCAAGATTGGCAAGAAGGTTGAGAAGGCTGTCATCACTGTCCCTGCCTACTTCAACGATGCCCAGAGACAGGCTACCAAGGACGCTGGTGCCATTTCCGGCCTCAACGTTCTCCGTATCATCAACGAGCCCACTGCCGCTGCTATTGCTTACGGTCTTGGTGCCGGTAAGACCGAGGAGGAGAAGCACGTTCTCATTTTCGATCTTGGTGGTGGTACTTTCGATGTCTCCCTGCTTTCCATCCAGGGCGGTGTCTTCAATGTCAAGGCTACTGCTGGTGACACCCATCTTGGTGGTCAGGATTTCGACACCAACTTGCTCGAGCACTTCAAGGCTGACTTCAAGAAGAAGACCGGTATTGATATCTCTGACGATGCCCGTGCTCTCAGAAGACTCAGAACTGCCGCTGAGCGTGCCAAGAGATCTCTTTCTTCCGTCTCCCAGACCACTGCCGAGATTGACTCTCTGTCCGGTGGTGAGGACTTCTCCATCAACATCACCCGTGCTCGTTTCGAGGACCTCAACTCTGCTCTCTTCAAGTCCACTCTTTCCCCCGTTGAGCAGGTTCTTAAGGATGCCAAGATCGACAAGTCCAAGGTTGACGAGGTTGTCCTTGTTGGTGGTTCCACCCGTATCCCCAAGATCCAGAAGATGCTCTCCGACTTCTTTGACGGTAAGCAGCTTGAGAAGTCCATCAACCCCGATGAGGCTGTTGCCTACGGTGCTGCCGTCCAGGGTGCTCTTTTGACCAACCAGGCCACCTCTGAGGAGGCTCAGGACTTGCTTTTGCTCGATGTCGTTCCTCTCTCTCTTGGTGTTGCCATGGAGGGCAACATTTTCGCTCCTGTTGTTCCCCGTAACACCACTGTTCCTACTCTCAAGAGAAGAACCTTCACCACTGCTGCTGACCACCAGACCACTGTCAAGTTCCCCGTCTACCAGGGTGAGCGTGTCAACTGTGCTGAGAACACTCTGCTCGGTGAGTTTGACCTTAACGGTGTTCCTCCCATGAAGGCCGGTGAGCCCGTCCTTGAGGCTGTCTTCGAGGTCGATGCCAACGGTATCCTCAAGGTCACTGCCATTGAGAAGTCTACTGGCCGCACTGCCAACATCACCATCTCCAACTCTGTTGGCCGTCTCAACTCTGATGATATCGAGAAGATGATCAACGACGCCGAGAACTTCAAGGCTGCCGATGAGGCTTTCTCCAAGCGTCACGAGGCCAAGCAGCACCTCGAGTCCTACATCTCCAGCATTGAGTCCACTGTCACTGACCCCAGCGTCACTGCCAAGGTCAAGCGTGGTGGTAAGGACCGCATTGAGGCTGCTCTTTCCGACGCCATGGCTGCCCTTGAGATCCAGGACGCCACTGCCGACGACTACAGAAAGGCTGAGCTGAACCTCAAGCGTGTTGTCACCAAGGCTTTCAGCGCCCGTTAAGCAGTCCCGCGTATATATTTAAGTCCATAAGTCTGTGTGTCTAGTAATGTTTATTGTGTGTTTGATTGACTAGAAACCCGTTTGAGAGAGTACTGTAGACAGCTTCAGCACAAAGCATTGAAGGTCATTTAAGAAGGTTAAGCCGTGTGCTGTGAGCTACGCTGATGGTTCTGTGATTTACGTTGTTTCTTTATGGCTGGTTAGGGCACTACCCAAACAGGTAATTCTGGATTTTTGATTCCCAATTGACAAGCAACCGACCAGTAGGATACCATGATCACGTTTTTTTTTTTTTTTTTTTTGTTTTTGTTTTTTGGGTTGTTGCAACAACACCCTCTTTGTTGTGACCACACCCTCACAGGTCGAGTGTCATGTTACATTGACTCGGGGCAAGGGTTACAAGAGGAGAAAAAACCAACGAAACCCTAAAACCCTATGATTTCAAAGTTAAAAAAAAGAAATGTTAAGTTTTAGCTTTTGTATGTCGTGCACAACAAATACGGAAATCTCGAAGAAAAGCAGGCTAAGCCGAAAAAAGCAATTTGATAAAAGTCATAAAAAAGAAATGGGTGACGTGAACAAAAAAAAAATTCAAAAAATAAAAAAAATTGGGAGACCAAATGTATGATAAGATGAAATTTAAAATAAAAAAAAAAAAAAATTATTACAAAAGAACTTTTTTATCTCCCCAGAATATAAATATAAAATCTATTCCATCTCTTCCAGCTTAACTTCATCATCTACTGTTTCAACTACAATTTTTTTCTATTTCAGTCTCGTTTTCAACGTCTTTTATTCAGTCTAAACACAGTCTTATTCTCTCAATATCTCATCATCATCATCATGTCTAGCCCAAACTCAAAGACTGGTGCCGCCATCTTCCCTCCCTCCTATGCTCCCTTCAGTTCCAACGAGCAAAAGCAGCCTCAAAGCTCCATGTCCGCCCAAGAAGACCGCATGTTTAAAATGTACGGCCGCATGCCCAGCGCCGCCCAGCTGCTGAACCGAAAGCTGCAAGACCGCAAGTACTTTGACTCTGGCGACTACGCCTTGTGCAAGGCCGGCAAGACCAGTAACCCCGCAGCCACCGGCGTGGCCCCCGTAGGCGTCAGGCACCCCGACCCAGACTCAATCCCGCATACCTTTGTGGTGGCTGGACCAGGGTCCAGGAAAAATTCGTTTGTGGGGTCGGCTATTCCAAGGCGGTCGTCGATCGTGGCCTCGTGCTGCACGAGCGCCAGTGACAGTCTCGCTGCATGAAAATAAAAAAAATGGCAGCGGGACAGTCCCACGCTTTGGTGTGGATGCTGGCCTGGTAAAAAAAAAAGAGCAGATTCTCTGGCCAGGCTAGATGTTCACATCTTTTATGACTTTATGAATTGTTTTTCTTATGTGCGTGCGTCGTGCGTGTGTGTTGTGTGAGCGGGTGCTGAATCATGTCGAGTAAAGTGGCTCTGTGTCTCTCTCTCCCAAGTGTGCTGTGCAATGCAGCCATCATTTTCCTAGGAGTTGGTGCGTTTTATGTTATCTCTGTTGCTGTTGCAAGGTGTTCTCTGTTGTTGCTGTTGTTTTTGTTTGTCCTGGCATTATTATCATCATTCATCATTTGTCGTTTGTATTTTGTTGCTCGTTAGTTAAGACTATCATCATTTCTTTCGCATTATTGTACTATGGACATTGTAAAATTACATTCTGCGTATACTATAGTAAATATCGTCTACCATAGACGAATCCTAGTCAGACACCGGGTTCAATCCAAGCATGACCTTCAAAGGCATTGATTTGGCCTGAGACTTATGCTACTTGCCATGTTCAGCAACGGCTCAGCTCGCCTAACTGGCATGATAGCTATTTGGACCATTCTACTCTTCGCTTACCCCACGAAATCATGCCCATCAGCTAATTTCCTTTATATCCAGGGTTAACCTACTGGGATCATCCCTCAGTCGTTGTTTGAATCCAGCATGTGTCTCTTGCAACTCTGCATATGCGTCTCGTACCAGTTCTTGAATCAATAACGGCTTGTCCTGCAATTGTACTCATCAAATGGACAGGCCATAACGTTACTATGGGTTTTCCGATCTTTGGTGCGATTATGTACCTGCGTCGTCTGAGACATTGTCTAGGCCTTGTTGGCCCAACGTCTTGATATTAGTTAGCTTGCCACCAACAACCCCAATTATACTCTTTGTAAAGATCATTAATGTGGGGGATGGCTGAACAAAGACCTACCGCTGGATTTTGACAGCGTCATGCTTCATTATATATGGGATTTTTGCTGATCCTTGGGAGGCTGGGCTGATTTTCAGCCAGTCGCATTTTACCCCATTGTAGCTCTCTCCCAGCGGGGAAGACTCTTGGTGGGACATCCACCGTGGACTCTATGTGCCAATTCTCAATCAGACCAAACTTACTTGGCACGCCGACGTAGACCTATGCCAAACTTGGAGTTGGTCTAATTAGACAGCCCTAATTTAATTAACCCTTCGTACCTGGAGAAGAGCAATCGTCCTTGTCCTAAGTCCTAAATCTGGACATTGCTTTGTCCTGCTGGGCATATCTTAAAGCGTCGCATAGTCCCGTTTTCTGATTAGACACAAAGAAATATCAACTGTCAGACAGCTGGGATGAGATCATCAATTTTGGCTTGATAGCGTTAATGTGTGGGCACAAGGTCGAAGAGCTTGGTCTATCCCTGACCGGACAGGACACATTTGCTCCTCTCCCGCGTACCCTTCAACTTCATATCGATATTGTCGACAATCGTTGGTTACTGTCACATTGTATCCAGGGGCACGATCCGTGACCGTTCTCGTTTCACTGGGGACCATCCACTGTAGCCCGTTGTTGCTACTCCCCACTGTATACGAGAAACGTTACTCTCTCATAAGCCTATACGTACCTGGTTTCTAGCAATACACATCTTTATTGACGTTCTGCAAAGCTTCAAAAAGAGTGCTGATCGACACTCAAGTAGCAAATCTAGTTTCATCATAAAGGTCACCAATGGGTAATTTTGTTTCCATCCATGGCGGAAAGCAGCCTGCCATAAGGTTAAAGTCAGCCGTGAGAAAATCAACATATGTCGTAATTAAGCAAATTTGTGCGAGAAAGAGCTAAGTTATAGGCCTGCAATTTAAAACCCAATCTTATTATGTCTATTCTTCGTAAGCTAGCTATAGGTTTCATCTATTTTCAAAGGGTATTAGCGATATATTATTTAGCCTGCCGCTGAGATTCCCCTCGCTACTTGACATATCCGGCCTGACCGATGATCTATGTAGTTGTTCTATATGAGGTCCTGAGATTGATTAATGCAAAACAATCTGTCAGCCCTTGATCTCCGTACACATTGGTGAAAAGTTCGCAAACTCAAAGCTTGGAGGGTGACATTACTCCACCTTGGATCAAGACATTTGGTGCATATAGATATATAGAGATAAGACACAAGCTAGAGATCAACGTGTCTAATCTTGTTGAGGTTAATATGTCCAAGCTTACCACGTGTAGCTCCATCTTTCCTATAGCTAAATCCATATATATATGAGACATTCAAGAGAAACCGTTATTCACTTGGGTTATTCTCAAACTACTTCCCTTACAGTAACATTTGTCATAACTTTCTCTG
>JAJMHO010000156.1:13950-38517 GCA_030566085.1 Geotrichum histeridarum
ACAAAAACAGATATCAACCTCGAGTGTGATTATCAAAAAAAAAAAAAAAAAAAAAAAACCTTAAGAACTCTGCCTGTTCGTCTTGAACTAATGGAGTAGCTATGTCTGTCAAACGCCATCCTGTGTATTATCATTTGATGTGATCTGCGGGGAATATATGTGACACTGGCTGCTAGATAGGTGGACAGGACTTGTACTCTTGCTAGGATTGACGATTGTTGATTGTTGAGCATCTGTGGCTTGAGCTTAATGGAACGGGTCTGTAGAAATGTGCAAAAGATTGAACGCTTTTCTCCCACGAAGAGAGACTAAATTGCTCGGATTCGTATTGGGCTTAGCACCAAGTCAAGCATAAAGAGCAGGCGAGTTTAATATCAATCAGGTCTTGCTCTGTAAGCATCACATTAAATTAATCGAGAGCTCAACCATACTAAACTCACCCTGAACTTGATGATAGTTTGTTAAACCATATTTACGTTAGGCTGCCATGGACTGCCCAATAGTAATCAAGGGGCATTCTAAAGGAACTTTCGGCGTGGCGGACAAAGTTTCGGATTCCCCATTTTTGTGTTGGATCCAAGTACAATAGGGAAACTGGAGTGAATTTCAAAAGTAGAGCAGATGACCTCTGTACTTCGTTATAAGTTATAATTATTGAAATCATCAATTAATAGGTTTTGAGATTAGTAGCGTATTGGTCCTGCCTATCCAGGGCATGGCCGTCCCTAGGTAAACTGAGTAGAGCATGTACGAGATAGCTTCCCCAGACAACGATCATAGGTACCATGTAAATTTAAAGGGAGGGCGTGCTTGAAGACCACACGCTGCTGCTTTCTTATCATTGTTGAATCTTTAGGTCTGATGTTATGAACATTAATATTCGGCAACGAGCAGTTTTTGTAAATATATACGGCGAAAGTAAAACTTTTTCTATATACTTCTATCTTCCCTGCCTAAATACAACCAAAATCGCTATCAATAAGACAAGCGAAGAAACGTTTTATCTTCTTATTTAGAGAGCTCAGTATCATGGATATTGGTCCTGCGCTAGTCCTCTCGCTTCGTTGGACGCTGCCTTTACGACAACAATATTTCAGCAACTTTTGAGTTTGTTCCACAACCCCATGAAACCTTATGCTACATAGGCCCTGAATGCCATTTCTAGTAACGTGTGGAACAATTGTTAACTCAAATGAAAGCTGAGTCCATGTATTGTATTACTTACGTTTGAATAGAATACTCTTTGAATAGAAGGATAATCTATATTGTAATATATATTAGTACAACTTCAACTGCAGTAGTAGTTTTAACCATTAGTATCCTTACTTTAGTCTCATATATAGGCAGTTAACAAATATATCGCCAGTAATGGATTAATACCAAGAAGAGAAGTATTAAGTAGGATTTATGGCAATCTAGTATACAGTCGAGTCGAAAGGCGATCATTTCGGCACAGGAACATATTTCTTCGTATACCACTATCTCTGTTGAAAAGTTCAAGTAGTCGATCCGCAATTTAAAGTCTTAACATGATCTCATTCCATTACATTGCAATTGGAGCCCCGTCCAGTTTTACCGTGTTCAATTGACCAAAAGTTGAACTGAACAGAATCGATCTCCATCGTTACCGCTTCATGTTTGATATCATTAATTACCCTCTCAATATAGTATTCCAACAAGGCTGCGGCGAGGCATGCCAAATATCCACTTCAAGGCAGCCATGCTCCCCTCCTTCTTTCTACTGTAGTATAAGCATAGCCTAAATTAGAGCTTTCCCGATTTCCATTCAATTTTTTTACGTCATGGCGGGCGCTCCAATGAAGATGCTGCGCATTTATTGGTGCTGCCAAGTTTTATAGTGGTTTTTCTCGTTACCACTTTACCCCAGATTTCGCCATCTCTTAACTTTTCAACTGCAGGATTATATTTATGTACCATAACCCATGTGCATGGATTTGATATCTATACGGAACAGAGATTGAGAAAAATGTTTAATTCCATGGTTTGAAAATTAATATTACAATTGAGATAGCAAAGCCTTGGAGTTTGGATTTGGTTGGGGGGAAACTGGAGTATGTCATGGGTGCCTTCTCGGTAAAACAGGGTCATGATTGAGTAGTCCTACGTCAAATGATAAGCTTCGTCAGGATGTCTAGCACTCTTCTATGAAGATTCACTCTTTGAGATTCTTGTGTTTTTTGTAGTTTTTATTTCTGTTTGTAAGCTGATGATATATAGATAACTCTAGACTTAACCCTGATACTATGTCGAGGTTTATTGCAGGGACCTATAGGCCCATCTCCTGGAAAAAGTTCAACGATACTCGTTTCTGTGCCCCACAGTATACTTCAGGTTGCAGTCCATTGACCATGTGACTTGTAAAAAAGCACTAGGCTAGTGGAGAAGCGTTAACTCCAATGTTGTATTCTCGGTGCCTTCCACTTATCATTTCTGCAGGCTGCCAGAGTTTCATGTAACTCTTCTACTAACACAGGAACAGACAAAGGGACAGTTCATAATTCTGTCACTTTCGTCTACTACAAGTGCATCGAGTCCCATTGATGACGAGTCGCGTGGCTTGAAAGATGGCAGGTTTACGCACGCCGGTCATGGAGTTTTGCGGGCCAGAGATAAACCTTGTTCACTGGCTCCCGTTGATAAATGAAGTCAAAAGCTATGCCAAAATAATGCCAATTAATCCAACGCTGGATCAGCTTGCGTCTTTCACTTTATTTTGTGATTCTGTGCATTATGCTAGCAACTGCGTGGGCGAGAGCTTACTTGCTCTTACATAACAAAGTACATACCGGGCATTTGGAATGAATGAATATGAGTAAGACCCATGAAATTGTCCTGAAGGATTAGCTGTACATTATATTTATTCAATTGGTTTCTTTTCAACTGGCAGGATTGAAGCACAAGTTCTTATCTGTATACATTGCAGTATAAGATAGGGTATCTGGACCCTCTGATCAGCGGAATTGCTAAACCTCGATTAAATTTGTATTTCATCGGCATTCCAAGATTAATATATATATATCAATTGAAAAATATCATGATCAAAGCATTCTAAAAGGGTTCACCAAGTTAAAATTGTAACGAATGAAACTAATGAACCCTAGAGTTTGAAAGTCAATCTAAGAACGAGAGCAATATTGATGGAAAGAATTCATGACACCGTTCTCGCTTAGCAAAATTAGCTGTACCTAGCCTCAAGTAACTTTTGATACTTTGTTAATACCGCCTCGAGTTCTAATACCACGCCATTCATTTATAGTTAACGGGAATCATCACTGTGAGAAGTGGTGTTAATTAATACGTCTTGGAACAAAGTTTAGCCTAATATGAAGCCTCACGATTTAGAGGTTATCCTCTAAATTTGCTCCTGTTTCTCTACCTAGATTTAGATTACAACACTATATAGGCTCTTTTGCTAGATATACATGTAGAATTCATTGCAAGCTACAAAGTTTTTTCACAGACTGCAGACAAAGTATAATACTCCACTAACTAGTTATACGGTTGTAGAAATATACACAGATAAAATAGGGACTTGGAGGATACGAGTATGGTGAATCAGGTTTTAATTAGCCTCGCTAAGTATAAATGTTCTATTTCTGAATATGATACAGTGTTCATTTAGGTAGCTAGGCATTGGCTTATATGAATTCATGGTAGCAAAACACTCGCTCTCAGTTTGGAAATAGATCTGAAAACGATCCTGAAATGAAAGTTTGAACCTGTAATGGAATTTCTCCTATAGTCAAAATGCCACTAAGCGATACAAATTAAGGGTTTGTACCAACTCAAGTACAATAGAAAGGTTTGCAAAACTTTGGGTGGCCTCAGCCTAATTATAATGACGTGAGACTGCTGAAAAAAATACGTAATATACTATTCCAAATATAAATCGATCTCTTAGATCCTTCCAATAAGGGATACGATATGAACCATTGTGCAACGCTTCATGCTCTCAAGTGGCACTTAAGAACTCTGAAGAAAAAATAGGCGCCATAATATTCGTTCATATAGGGCAGATGATCCCACATATATACCAAGCTCTACAGCAGAAAACGTCAGGGAACCATCAAGAAAAGTTAAAAATTTTAACTATCGAGTCTCGCTATATATATGTATATGATGCTATCATCATGAACACATGGTTTTGCTAACAGGTCATTGGGGCCAAAGGCTGTTGAAAATGGGAGGTCAAATATTTAACGCAAGCTGGTCCATTGTCGAAAATATATGACTTGTCTTGTATTAATAAATTAATGTGAAGAAGTCTTCCTAATCTTAACCTACTGTCTACTAAGGTCATGAAACAGAGATGTCACAAGGAGTTCAAAAGACTTGAGTTTTAATTTACCCCCATGCGTTTGCGTTGGATCCAGGTTTAGCAGAACTGACACGAAAAAAATGAATATAGTGATTGCGGTTTTTACTGGGTATAATTACTTACTGAAAACATTTATTTGCTACTGCCGTATCCTTGAACTGCTTTGTACCCAGTTCAACTAAACCTTCCATATTGCCTTTCTCACGATCATTTCAATCACGATACCGATCCCATGCAAAAATTTGTCATTATGTAGACGTTGTACATTGCTATGATCTCCACCGGTATACAAGCACAATGTACATACTTTTAATTAATGCGGAAAGTGAAAGACTTATTGGTAACTCTGAAAAATGAGGATCCATGGAATGTAAGAAAATGTGAGACATCAATGCACAACAATATTAATGGCTATGCCCCATGATCAGAACCAGTGGGCATGTGGGTTGAGCTCAAGTTGATCCATTAAATGATTAAATGATTACAAGGCTCAAGTACTTGATGTATATCAATATCGTGATCAACTTCAAGTATATACACATACTTATAATACTTTTTTACGCAGACTAACTTTTGACTGGATGTACCTCAATTTACGAAAAAAATGAGCTTGATCATAGGTTTCTAGTTCAACCAGCGATCTCTACATTTTAATGACAAACAATCTCGCTCGGATTTCTACTCTGTTTCGCACCCACGGACTCTAAAGGTACCAGGGAGTATTCTCTTTGCACTCCATGGCACTAAAACAAGTTTAAGTTACTGGTGGTTGTACAATGACTCAAAGTACCTTCTGACAGGTATATAGGAGCATTTGTGATTGACAAAGTTCATATTGTGCTAGGTTTCAATTCTGAAATCACTTGATTGGACATGACGGGTTCATCAGTTTTTATGCAGGCACAATGCTATTTTTCATTTCATTTATAACCGGCTGGCTAACATTATGTCCAGTGACCCCCAAGTCCCAAATAACAGCGATGTCAGAGTAATTTACGGCACAAGTCAAGCTTAAACTGATGGTTTATCAAACTTTGACAGGAAAGTATTATTATCCTGAAAATATATTGTTCAGCAGTTAGCAAGTCTAACTTTGATGGAAGCTTTTATTGTGAATATACAATATTTCTTGATCTAGTATTATAACTGATCATCATATGAACTTTGCGAGATGAACCCTTAGAGAACACTTAGTAACATAGTTGACCATGTCAATGATGATAAATATCTATGATAGGCTTACATCTCTCATATAAGTGATAATATTGACAACTATTGGAGATGTTTTCTAAATAACTTTTAGATGACATTTAAATGAGTTTTCAACAACTCAAGCTGGATACTTGTAAAAACAATCCCAAAAAGGTATCTGATATAGGTAGCGCCTCCAGGTCGACACCATCAATACACCCTTAATGAATACTATTAGAACAGTTAAGCAATAGGTTTATATTTTTTTTTCTTTGAATTTTTTATAAATTTTTCAACTCACATTAACATAAAATTAAGAAGCAACATCAACCTCGAGAGGGAACAACAAAAAGAGCACCAAAATAAATAATGTCAGCCTAACAAAACACCCTTAAACAACAATAGTAGATGATAAATTGTTCTTAGGAACAGGAATTCTAAGCATCAGCTTAGGTTTGTCATCTTTGGTCACCTTGTATGGGTTTTTGAAGCGCAACATGATAGGTTGCTCCTTGACTGGAGTTCTTCGAGGAATTTTAATTCTCAGCATAATGCGCTCTCTGTCACCATGAACGTAGTGAGCACAGCGCTCAAGAATATTTGTAGATTCTCTCTGCTCGTGCGCTGTTTGTCTTCTGGTCACCTGGTGAAACTTTTCCAAGACAGCAGAGCTTTCAAGAAGCATTGGGTAGGAGGTTGGGATATCCAATGTATCAGTGGTAGTAGCTTCGGCTGATAGTGTTGATTGAGCAGAAGGCCAAGGAGTTTGTACAAGTGCGGGTGGTCCATATGCAGTAGTGGTAGCCATGCCAGTGATACGGGGAGAGAATGGAGGAGACTGGTATGATCTAAGTGGAGGAGTGATTCTAGTGGCCGAAGAAGGAGTAATCACCTCAGTAGATTGATTTTCACTTATATTTTGAAAGATGGGATTGCTGGAGGGAAGTCGGAGATTCAGTATATCTTTTTCCTCATAGTATGAAACAACAGTCATTTTGGCGCCATCTTCAAATGTGTGTGAAAGGGTCTTCTTGATGAGGCCACCCTTTTTAATTTCAGCTCGCCCATTATCAGTGGTTGCAGATGGAATCAAATCTGTGATGCCAAATACATGGCGTTTGCGCTTGTGTCGGCACTCCAATTCAAAGTAAGTTAAGAAAGGTGCATGAGCACGGGACGAGGACCAAGGCTTGCCATCGGTCCAACGACGAATATTCTCATTGTCCCCAGAAAAAACAAAAATGCTTCCAGACTTGATCTGAGTGCACTGAGCATCAGTGAGACGGGTAGTGACAAGCGGGCAACGGCCGTTTCTAGCTGCCTCCATGACAAGCAAAGCCTCTCTGGAGTTACCAATGTAACCATGAAAAGCTTGAAGACCAACAATACTTGAAGATTTCATTTTCATAAGTTCAATTGCTATTCTGATGATTGAATAAATGTTTGGATGAGTTGCAAGTCGTTGGGGAGATCAAGGGCGTTTAAATACTTTTTTTCCGAGGGACCAAAGTAAGCAAAAGCTATAGTTGGCTTTTTAGAAGAAGAATAAAAATGCCAGAAAATGGCAATGATAAGAAGATTGATATGAAAATTAATTGAAAATAGGCGTCTATAAGGATCACTTTGAGAAAGTCACGATGATATTCATAATGTGGAGAAAAGGTTGGTTTTTGAGCATGACTTTTGTGATACTTCCCTTTTTAGGTCAAAACTTAAAACTTCAAGACTCGCTCTGATACCCAAAGTATGCCTATCAAACTGCAACACGAACTGAATAGAAAATAAAGGAACCAGCCCTGAAAAGCTGGGAGTCCAAGAATTTCTGCGAATATGTCTACGGATCTAATTTAGTATTATCTTCTTTGTAGGTTTTATGGGATGAGATTGGTGAAAAAAGAGTGAGGACCTTGACACCCAAGATTAAATCCTTATTCTTATATTAAAGAGGGATATTTTTATGAAAAGCTTAAATTTTTATTTCAATATCAATTGTGTTCTATTCTGGCAGGAGCTGAATAGTAATGATTGTTTATTCCTTATTGAACCAAGAAAAATGAAAAGCCATTTCAACTCTACTATCATTCATAAATTTTTAAACCTTTAAAAAGTTGGCCATACTAGGCTTATACAAAGTATCAATTCTAAAAATATGGTTCTGCTCTCCCTGAATAGCTTTTACATTGAATTATTTGTAGGGTATTGTATGAGGTCTTAGCATGATGGAATTTCAGTACATTGCAGCTCAGTTGTGAAAGGGTTCAGTAAAAAGGCTCTATCATTCATGAGTGACCAAAGACTTTAGATCAATTGCCTTAACTTTTGGCCTTATCAAAGAAGGCATTTCGATATGGTAGCATTGAACTACCTATATTTTTTCTGGACTTTGTGTGCCATTAATATTGTTTTACTTAAGGAATAATTTACCTATTCGACTTAACTCACCTTGTTATTGTCAAAATCTATCACAATCATCAATCTACACTCTAGTAAAGTCTGATATGTAATAGCTCTAGGAATAAATCAGTATGGGACATTTTTGCTTTCGTTTCAGAATATCATGTTGTTGCAATTCTCTTGCATATAGGTTTAGAAACAATACTTGGTAGAGCTTCCAGCCAATCGTTGATACAATGTATAGAAAAGTTAGTTTTTCCATCTGTATGTATAACTGATATGCAGGTGTCTTATTCATCATCCATATCATGATAGATCTTCTCTAGTTAAATAGTCCCTAGCTATGTATCAATTCAAAAGCCAGCTAAACAGTCCAAAACCATTGCTGTATATTAAAACTCTGCATCTATACAACCCTGGAAATATAAAAATTTATTGTCAAATTTCAAACCGCAGAGATTAATAATTGAAATAGCTGTTGTAATTTGAAATGGTTTTCAAATTTGTCTCCGATGTAATACACTCTCTTTGTCTAATATCAATATTGAGATCGAATCATTGACTGGAGACAGTGTCTAGTGTAGATTGAATGTGAATCAACAACAAGCTAATAAGACATCTTCGTTACCCCTAGTCCCGTTTTCTGATTGCGGACAAGTCAAAACTGGGGTTTTTTAAAATCGATTGATTATAATCATGTTCTATCAATTTATTGTATTTGTTTAATGTATTGACTTCCTAATCTAAACAATGGATGGCCATTATATCTCTTTGGAGCCATTCGGCCCGATCCAATTTTATTTCTCGGGACGGTTCAAGACTTACCACTTTTTTATAGATTTCACTCAAGATCTAAACATTTTGATAAAAGCAATAAGCTCAATGCAGGGTTTAGCTATTGCATCATAAATATTGATTAAGAGAACAAGAAATTAAAAATGCCGTTTGGCTATATGACCTATGTATAGTTCTAAAAAGAAGAGAAATATCTCAGCCCATGTGAATTGAAGGAGCCGTTAACATCAAGCAAGACCAAGATAACTGTGTACTATTGTTACGCAGAACTTGTAAAGCAAGATGGGTAAGACATTGATACTGATAAGCTAGGTTTAATATAAAATGCCTCTATATATAACTGTAGCTTAAGTTCAATGAAACTAACGTTTTTGTGTTTCAGTGATAAGACATGGCATTCTAATCAGATAACTTACACCTCAATGTATATTTGAAAACTCTCCTAAATAGATTTGACATTAATTGCAATGAAAAAGCATTTTTGAGTTGATAAGAATAACAATTTATTGAAAACCTATTCGTTTTTAGAAACCATAAAATTGAACGTATAAGCGGGTTGAAAGGGTTAATAGACATGTTGTCAACTGGTCTGACGTTGACCAAAAGCTAATGACAAAATATAGAAAAGCAGACCCCATGTGTTGCAGGACTTTGACACAACCTGCAAAGTTTACAATCCGAGACAAATTTTTCATTTATATCCGTCAAAATGACGGGATGATTGGTATCAGTGGCCCAGTATTTCCGGAGGGTTTTGCGTGTGTTTCAATGGTTAGAGCGTGTTAAAGTCCACTTACAACAATTGGAGGATCGGAAGATCCGGGGTTCAATTCAAATCGGCCGACCACTCTATCAAACAAACACCCAATGAATTTGTAATAGGCTGGTGGTTGGTTTTTGAAATTCTGGGGCAACAGTAAGCCCATTGTTTGAGTCAGAGGGACATTTAAAAATCTCCGAGGTGTACTTGAGAGGTACAGCGGCGCTGAGCACAAAGTGTCAGGTGCATGAGATATTGGAAGAGAAGTTGCAAGATATCATGGCAACTTTTAGTAGGAGGCTCCTTAAGCCTCAATATAGTAGTCTTTGTGATGATACAGATTTGGATTATTTTTTGAACACTTTGAACATGGTATCAAATAGACCGCAGCTCTTGTTCTATTTCGAGCTGCATCTTGGTCAAGTCGCGAGTGGTAGGTATCCTAAGGTCAAGCCTACAAGCATCTGCTAGCTCAGCAATTGTTATATAGTTATGCCACCTTACCTTTCCATTATAAAGACTTGTCACCCACAGGAGTCATCACAATATTACAATCACAACCAATTTCGTTATGACGTAACCGCTCAACAGTACCTATCCCCTCTGCAGGGGGATCAGCCATTTTTCAACTCATTGAAACTTGGAGCCTGCCAAAATAAACGGTCACTGCACGTAAACCTACAGAGTTGTAGAGCAGGCCGAAATGCCAAGCTGAGCCTGTGCATCATGAGTCGGTGTTTTCGTATACACTTTGAAAACCTAAACAAAGGTTGCCCAAGCAAAACCCAGAGTGGTTTCAGGCAATTGGAGGCCTCAACAGTTTGAGACTGGTCTTTGTGGGCTTGTTAAGCGTTTGAAGAGCAAGTTTCACCTAGAGTGCAAAAGCTTAGGAAGGGTGGTGTATTAGACTATCAAGACCCGAATGACGTTGTTGAGGGTATTTAACGGTTAAGATGAGCCATGATGATAATATCTAACAATCTTGGGCTACTCCATTCTTTCTTTTTAACGCCATCTATACAATTGGTATAAACTTTTCAGTTTGTTCCCTCTAAACAGTATCACCAGGAGTAACAAATCCAACCCTTCAACACAAAAAAAGCTCGATAGCGATTATCAGGTGGGAACGGAGGGGTATAGGGAGGTTTAGTGGTGGCGTAGTTTACCATGGAGAAATGGGTAACAGGCAGTAAAAGTTTAAATATTGTAAAACTTATCCCGGCTCCGGTCAAGAAAAGACTGTAGCTAGCTAGAGCTTCTCAAGACAAGGCACTACAAACACCAAAATCCTATTATACAAGGTTTACTGTCTTAAAGTCCTTTAGGCCGACTATCTTATCGAGGGTTTAGTTTTTAAAGGGTTTCAAGCCCTGCGCAGGAGAAATAACGTCGAAGGGGCTTGGACAACAATGTCACTCGCATAGATGGCTGACCTGGTTTAGGTTGTAAACAGTATCTGGGCTATATATTCATAGCTAGCAAAGGCAGATTTGCTTCAGAAATCGAATGTCAGCTGTAGAGAGATTTAAGATTTATAGTTTCGTATACAATGCCATCATCATCCAGATGGTCATCATGCATTGCCCAGTACTCCAAGCAAGTATGAAATAACCGCTCTTTGTGTTTACGATAGGTATCCTATCAGGGTACCTCTGCAAAGAAGATTCTTGGAGTGTTATAGTTGCGCATAGCCTACCGTCAGTTTACCAGATTCTGTTCCGTTCTGTGCGTGTTTGTTTTACAACTAGCTGAGGACCATATATGTTAGGCTTCCAACCGGTAAAACCAACACACCTTGATCTTATAAGCTACTGACAATATGACGGTATGACGATCATGGAAGAGCAATTTTAATAAATATATACCGCAACAGCAAGTATCCGGTGTAGCTATAGGATTATTTGTATACAAGATTTCATAATTGAGCATTGTCAGATTCGGGCTGGTAGGCTTAGCCGAATCTACACTTGCAATGGATAACTATATCTATCAATTACTAAAGATGAAAAGAAAGAATCTGAGTAAAGTACGAATCGAAATAAGGAAGTTTGCTTCTACAGAGTACTACACATTGATACCACACATTATTTGATGATATATAATATGAAAAGATCTCATATGCGGGTGCTCGTATGAGTATCTCTGCTCATATGGTATGAGTGATTTTGCTGTTTGAGCTGGTCACACACAAACATTCACACATGTTGATCTAAACTGGGTCTGCGTATCTGTAATGTTCTTCCGTTTATAATAGTAACCATATATACTTGATTTCTCTCTATAGGTATACTCCACAATCTTAGTATTGCAAAGCATTCTTTTCAAAACTCAACTCTTCTTCAATACTAAAAAGACGGGGTATGGTTTTGCTATGAATTCAAATCCACACCGTGGTTTCTCTTGAGATGCCAAGGTCACGAGCAATCATATGTTGTGTGCAGGTGTGTGTCTGGTTTTGTGTGCGGTCCAATATGGCCACATCTCCTGTGGTTGATTGTGGAACGCTATATGTCTAAGGAGAAACCTCTTTTCAAACCTCTTTAGCAACGCAGTTCAAGCTTCCACAAGAAGCAGCTTAAGCTCACGCACCGTATGTGTGCAAAAAAGCAGTTCAAAGAGCCACACAAAGAACCACACTTACAGCATCAGAAAAAGTGACGATCTACTGGCACCCATGCTATGCCAGCAAAAGAGAAGGTTTTAAAATTTTTGAAAATGGTTTCATGGTTTCATCTCCTCGTAAATTTTGGTGAAATTTTAAAGTCGAACCTAGGTTATTTGTGGTCTTGCATCATTGCAACATTAGCCGGTCATGATACTAGCTATAAACTGCGATTGCTAGCTATAGAAAGGTATAGATCATGTTTGAACTAAATTTTCTTAACGTTGACCTGAATTTGCGAATTAAGTCGACAGAGGTTAACTGAAAGGAGTATGCTTGACCGAATCACAAAAGATTTAGAGTCTTTCATATAGGTCTATACATATAATTGGTGGTTTTAATTTATTATATAACTATGAAATGCTTGCTGGTGACATTGGCGATGGCGTCCATACATTCATATGAAGTTCATGTTCCAGTCCACATTGTCTATAGTCCCCATAGCTACTATAGGCGCACTAGTGGCACAGCCTAGCTCGGCAGCTCCCAAATCAAGCCAAAAGCGTTAAAATTTCCAAACTCATATGATATTATAAGCTGTATACTTCCATTTGCGCTTAAATTCTTTGCAAAATTAATATTGAACTAACTTGTTTTTATGATGATTTGTGATTTGTGCTTTTATATATTATTACTATTCAATATTAGATTTCAGGCAGCTAGCATCTAGATTTCAAGATCTGTAAGCCCTAGTAATGTTAAGTGGTCGTGTGGGCTTGTTCATAGGTAGGACATGTCTGAAACGTGAACCAAAACAGAGGGGTTCTCAACTCAGTAAGTCAGAAACCACATGGATGAATGACTTTGCTAAAGAACTTTTATTCGTCTTGGTGCTCAATCTAGGTGTCTTGGTATTATGTGGTTCTGTCATGCCATTAGAATCATGACCTAGAATCATCAAAATGGTACAGATCCCGTTCTGAAGCTGTTCCTCACCACAATCCTTCGATCTCAGCGTACGTTTCCAAAACGCCTGTAGAATTGTTCGTGATAAATCAGCAATCTCTTGAAAACAAACAACGTTAAACCAGTGTCTGCTATGCCTATTGACCCATTCGATCGTTCACTCATTCTCATACAACCAACACATCAAATTTATAACCCATAGAGATCTATGCAAGGGTCCAGTTCAAGGCGAATGTAGGCCTACTGAATCATGACATAACACACATATTAATCTATAACACTGGGTTGCCTAAGTTTAACGAGGCCCTTACCACGCCCTGATCTAGAGTGATCCGGATTTAGTTAAATCAGGCCGTGCCGATACCACAGTTATGGAACCAGACTAAGCCTACAGGGTCCTTCTAAGTTACCAGAAAACTGGTGCTGGTTGCAGGGATGGACTTGAAAGAAATCAAACTTAGGATATATATCTAGCAAAAAGAGCTGGCTGGATGACTGCAATTGTGGCTGCGGAAGATCTACAATAGATCTGGAAGCTTAGATGGGAGGAATCAGCTTATAGACAGGAACAAGGCTATAAAACTGACAAAGGCTGAAATAGTATTGAGACTCGCGAATCTAAGATCTCCAATCTGCCATCCCTAGTAACACTAGACGAAGATCTCATGAATGGAATTTGATGTAGACTCAAATAAACTTGTTAGCTGATCTGACGAGATCCTGGAATGAATGGCTTCTTACAGCTGGAATAACCCAAGCCAATTATAACACAATTTCTCAATATTCTCTATATACAAAATCACCACAATGTCAATTGACTCCATTGTCAAACCTACAGCATGGCCTTCTCTTCTAGTAGAGCAACAGCCTCCATCGCCATGCCCAGTCCTGCCTGGTAGCCCGTTCCGCTCGCTCCATAATTATGAATAACCACCTTCTTCTTCTTCTTCCCAGCACCCGCACCAACTACCCGCACCTCCCGCTCAATCCTAGGTCCGCCCACCCGGCTCGGTCTCAAACCCGCCGCCTCTCTTACGATCTCAAGCTGGCCATCTGCGGTCAACTTTGGGTTGCCGGCAATGAGCTCCGGCATCAACTGCGTGCACCGCTTCAAAATGTCCTCTGTTTCCGATGCATAGGTCGAGCCGCTCCAGTTCCCGCGCTGCTGGAAACCGCCGAGCACAACGAGACCTTGCCCGTACGGCCGCGGAATGATGTAGGTGCTGAAGTCGGAACCCCAGAGACACCGGTTTACGTGGACGTGGGGAGCGCGGACCAGCACAATCTGGCCTCGTGTAGGGTAGACCTGCTCGTCAGCAACGCCGGCCAGCGAGTGGGCGCCTAGCCCTGTGCAGTTGAACACGACCTGCGTTTTGGGGTCGTACTCAAACGCCTCATCCAGATGCTCGACTCGACGACGCACGAATGTGACGCCCAAGCTCGTTAGATGGTTTTTCAAAAACACAATGAACCGGGGCGCATCGAAATTGTAAGTGAGGTACTTGATTCCAGCCTTGACACCATCGGGGAGCTCGGTCTGGGGTACCATCTGGAAGGCCTCAAAGTAAGATTTGACAGACTCCAGTTTGGCCTGGCTGGGGGGTGCTCCGTCAAAGTACTCCGTGATAGGGAGACGCTGCAATCCTGCGCTTTCCCCAAACTGGTCAAACAGCTGAGATAGATGAATGTAGGACTGCTTGTCGTAGCGTAGGGCAGCTGGGTCTTGGGGGGAGATGCTTGAGAAGTTGGCACCCTGTGCTGGTTAGCCTTGCGTATCACTGATAATCAATGATTTCAGGAAAGTTTTTAACAACTTACAGCCCATGGTGAAGTGTACATGACAGACTGGTCGCCTGGCAGGTGTTCAGCCAGGACCGTCACTTTATCAGCCTTGCCCTGGTTTGAGAGCAGCAGCGCTGTGTAGAGGCCGATAATGCCTGATCTTGATACAAAACTGTTAGCATATGGAGTCCAATGGTTTATAAGGTATGTTATATTCATACCCCAGGATCACAATTTCAGCTGGCATATTAAAAGTATCGTCGTACTGGGGGTCTTTGATGGTTTGGATATAGATATATTGGATGATAGCTAGGTAGTAGTGGTAGTATAGGCCCTTGTAGCCTGCCTGTAGGTTGAATTTGCTATATAGGCACAACCGATCCAGATCGGATGCATATTGAGACGTACGCTACCTGCCTGCCTGCCTGCCTGCTAGCGCTGCTTCAACCAATACTTTGATAATATGGACTTATAGCATGATTTTTTACTATGGGTAAAATAAAGTATCGGAGTGTCGGAGTACTCGCTCGTTTTAAGCTGTTGTCATGACAACCAGACTTGTCCAAATCAAGTAATTACCCTGTTGTTTTTGGACTATATAGATGACGTTATGTTACACAGCTAATGTAATATATAACATTTTATTACCCCATCACATGTTGCACACAGTAATTATATAGGCCTATATATATGTAGCTCTGCAGGCTGGCTGGATTCAAACGTTACTAAGAGTGCTTACATCAGCATTCTTACATATGGACTGTACCACAGTCTGTAATTTACCCTTTTGGACTGAAAAGTGCAGTACAATATCACCCTTTGCAAAGTTACCCTACAGTTACAGTTACAATGACCAATCACACTCCAAAATGTTAAAAAGCTCAACAAAAAAAGAAAAGAAACTACTAATTTTTAACTTTCTTACATAAGGCACAACATTTCTTTTTATTTATTTTATATTTTTTACTTGGCCCTGGGATTGAAAAGTAATAACTGCTAATTATTATTTTTAATTAAATAATAAAAATAAATTTAAATAAATATCACCTTCCTGCCGCTTTTTATTTATCTTTCCTTCCATTTCTCCATTCTTCTTTCTCTTCAATTCTTCTTCTTTTTACAATCTACACCCTACTACAACTGTTACAAACAAGAGTTACATAAAACTACTCCACTCACTCCCTATACTATTTTTTTTTTTTGCATCTATTCATCATGGCCTCAAACATTGATATCCAGGTATGTCCCATCTCTCCCACTGTAACAACACATTTTCTAACCACCCCCATAAAGAACCTCTCACCCCAAGAGGCCCGTCTGTACAAGATGTACGGCAAGATCCCCACCTCCACCCAGCTTCTCAACAAGAAGATCCAGGACCGCAAGTACTTTGACTCTGGTGACTATGCTTTGAGCAAAGCCGGTAAAGTGAGCCCCGCCACTGCCCCCGTGGGATCAAGACACCCGAACCCGGACACGATTCCACATAGCGCGTCGGCTCTCAGACAGAATTCGCTGGCTACGTCACCGAGGAGGTCGTCGATTGTGACGACGCATGTCATGAATGCGAGCGATTCGTTGGCAGCCTAGGTAATCAAACATACAGGGAAAGGGTTTCTTGCTTTGCTTTGCTTTTCTTTGCTGTGCTTATTTTGTTGGATGTGTGTGCTGTGCTGTGCTGCTTTTATTTATTGCTGTTCGTTTTGTGTGTGTGTGTTTCTGCCTTGAGAGAGTGTGGCAGTTTGTTGATTTTATGACCCCCCGGCGTTCTTTTTTATTCTACAAGAGAGAGAAGGCAAACCTTTCATAGGCCAGGCCTTGTGCGATGCATTATTTTGATTTTTTATTCCTTGACTGCTTCTTTTTTTTTTCTCTTACTCTTGTTTTAAGCCCTGCTTTTTTGTTTGTCTGATTCTGTTAGTTGTTTTTGTCTCTTTTTATACAGTAGCCTTGGATGAGTTAGAATGAAAATCGTCTGTACTGCCTTTTGTTTTCAATCTCCAATTAATGTAAAAGAAGACTATGAAGAAGGCCAAAAAGATGATCTGGATGAGCTGACAAGAACCGTTTTTCAATTAATTTCTTTCAGTCAAGTATGTAAATTTCAATATATTTCATCTTATTACCTCGAGCTATAGCTGCTGCAGTGATTTCATTAATTTGATTTTATTTCACAAAGGCTTTTATGATCCATCTTCGTAGTACTATACAACAAGGCTAACTCAGTTCAGTCGCTATAGCCATGACCCTTGCTCTTCTTCTTTGAATGAATTTCATAAAAGCCATAGTAAAAGGGAAAGGTCATTAAAAAGGAAAAGATATCCATTTCTTCTTCCTCTTCTGTCCATAGTTGCCTGTTTGACGCTTCTAGAACGTAAACGAGCTCAGGACGAAAACTACACAGCCGCCCTGCCTAAATCATCATGAAAATAGCAATATATAATAGAAATAGGAATTGGCCGACCCGACCTTGGGCTGAATATAAAAGACAAAGAACAAAAGGCATCCCTCGGCGTGTCCAGTCGTAGATGGTCTATATATTCAACAAGTGGCACCAACAAAAAGCAGTCGTCCATGACAAGGTCAAGCAAGTCAAGTCAAGTCAAGTCAGACCAGCTGGATTCAAGTGAAGAGTAACACCATAGCCTAGACCATGCTAGATGACGTTGAAGCAACTACTGTGACCCTTGATTTGTTCATGGCCCTTTTAGTTAGCAATTAGGGTATAACCTTGGCACCAAACTTGGCTTACTACGGGGATATATGTAGGATGGCAATGAGATGGGCACTGAGAAGACGATAATGGTAAGGACGATCAGCATCAAAGCATAGGTGGCCTTTTTTTGAATTCTCGCTGATACCCGTGTGTAGCCTTTAAATATAGCCTTGGTACCAAGGCCTAGCTGAGTAGAGCAGGTGTAGCCTAGCACACCCTATTGTGAGCAGGGCTAGCCTGGACATAACGTTAGATACTATAGCTAGGTCACCACACCACACACCACTACACGCTATTTAAGAGCCTCGTATCCATGAAACCTTCTTTTTCACTCACTATAGAGACACTAGATGGCGTTCGTTAAGCTTATGATATATATCAGTATCAGGATCGGGTTTTGTCAACAGGGGGTCTTGCTCTTGTTCTAAGTTCTTGGTCTTGTTTCTTGTTCATGCATTGAAAGTATACAAGCCTCTCGGGGGCGCTATATAGATATAGCCTTGTAACAGGTGGATGGCCTTGTGTATACCCATGCTATGGTTGTAGATCTGTTTACAAGCATACATACGTACACAAGTAGATAAACAGACACAAAAGAGAAGGCCGCAATATCTAGCAAAACTAGACTTTTTCAAGAGAGCAAAGGGGATTGTAAGCAGGCTCTCAAGGGAATGTGAGAAAAGGTGGGCTGTGGCTAATGTTTGATCTGATCTGATGTGTCTCAGTTTGATGGAAATATTCTACTATACCGAAATCTTGGACTCAGCGGAGCTATAAGGTAGATAGGCTGATTTACATGACATTGTCGAGACAGGATCTGTCTATCTTTAGTGTTAATGTTATATCAATTGACGGGAAGTAATCATTAAAAAGAGAACAGAGCAGGCTGATGCATGGAGGTCTAGAAAATCACACAATACAGCCTTATAGACCTATCCAGCTATGAAGGGCTGTCCCGGCGTTAGATATGCTCAAAAGGTCATGCTTTCAAGGCTCCGACCACTAGTTAGCTCTACTACAGTGGTCAAACACATTAGATCTAGAGTTCAACCTTTTGTTAGCCTTTTACTTCTTATCTCTGATCTTAAATTGTGGTGCCATAAACTCCTTTGCAGAGCCTAGTCACAGCGCCAGCAGACTATAGCTGGTCTCGAGCTTCGAGTCTCGAGTACGGGTCTCGACTGTTTCATGAACAAAGAAAAGGAAGGAACCCTGAATATGCTCGAAAGGCGTGACTTTTTATGAAATTTTGAAAGCCATATGGTAACGCGCGCATAGCTAGCATGAAAAGCTTGTGACTCTACTGTGATAAACATGAAAAAAAAGGTGACTTTCGTTAAAGTCCGGGCTTCGAAATCATAGGTTCCACCATAATCCTGCTATTCTTGGTTCCTGCTGCTCCGGACTCTCACGCTATTATCTCGATACCGTCGTTCTCGTGACGGTGACACTCGAGATCACCTATAGTGCACGGCTGTGTCCAGATCTAGACTATAGAGATTTTCAAGTCCCAAAACAGAGTTCCACCACCACCACCACCAGCAAACAGCATGAGCAGTCTGTCGCCAGAACAGCAGCTGGAAAAGGTCGTCAATGCCGCCTTCCATCTCAGGCTCAGTCCGCAAAAGGTATGTTTTTTGGTTGTTTGTCAGGTGGTACCGGGGTTCTTGACGCTAATCAAAGTAGTTTGCGAAACTGTTCAACCAGCTCCAGGAGCGCGTACGCCTAGACACAAACAGCGCCGGAGGTACGTAGTTCACTTTTTTCTCATTGTTGGTTGAAGAAAAAGCTAACTTTATAGACGCCCTCTTTAAATCAAGGACAGACAAGCGCTCGGTCGACGCCCTGTTTATTCAATACCTCGTCACCCTCGCGTTTGACTTCAAATCCCCCCTCTGCATCCCCAAGCTTCTGTATTACCTGCGCTTGGGCCAACGCCGCCACTACACCGCCGATGTGAAACCAGCCGTTCCTGTTGAGATCCTCTCGTTCTCAGAACCGCTCGTCATTGTCGCGCTATCGAAATCCCTGCACTTATGGCCGCTCACCCCGCCCGACGCGTGTCCCTGCCCGCCCGACATCAAAAAGTCGCTGGTCATCATCTTGCTGGCGTCTATGGCCGACTGCACAGACCCGAATAGTAAGGGTGTAACGCCCCAGAAACAGAGGGCCCTGGCGGGCCTGTTGCTGGCGCTTGCAAAGGGTGGGCATGCCCAGTTTGTGTTGACGACGGGCGAGAACGAGCAGGGCAGGAAAGAGTTTGAGGTGTTTGAGTCGGCGATTGCAAAGTTTTCGAAAGTGATGCAAAATGTGGACGCGGTGCTGGCGAGGGATGTGCTGAGTAGTTATACGATGATCTTTGCGGCGATCAAGCATCCGAACTCGTTTTCAAATGTAGAGGCGTTTTTGAAGCCGACGCGGGTGTTTCGCATGATCTGGTTGGAGTCAAAGCTGCTGAAATTAAAAGGCATTCAGCCAGAGAGCTTCCAAAACGAGCTACAGTTTTTCCTAGTACATGAAAACCCGTTGAAGCTCATCTCAAACTTGGTGACGGCAGCGTTTGACGGCCTCAGCGTAGCTTTGTTACGTAAAGACTCGGCCATGAACGTCGGTCTCTGGAAGAGTTTTATTCTAAAACGCCTGCCGCTAGTGGTCAAACACCTGTTGGCGTCGACATTCATGAACGTCAACCCGACACAAGTCGAGACCATTATTTGCCAACCAATTACGACTTTATCTAGAGACACCATCAACTTAATCCGCCGGCCAGCAGGCAACGACTCTATCGTAGACGAAATGTTTCCGACTGCAGGCATGCAAAACCCCATGTCCGACATTAGATTCGACCTCATTAAAGCATTTGTCATGCTCAACATTCTCTCTGAACACGCATTTCAAATCCTCGGCCAAGACGACGCCTTCTCATACACCATCCCGCGCATTGACGAAATGGCTCTGCAAAACGATGGACTAGTTGTCGACGCCAGCACAGGTACCTCTTACTATATTGCGGAGGTTTCCTCAATGGCACTACAAGAAAACAGCGAGTACGTCTCGTTTGAAGATAGCAGAATTGTACAGCTGGTGTCCAGTTTTGCAGACCTGGACGGTATTTACCAAGAACGGATTGCCAATGAGCTGCTACGGCTGGTCGGGTTTTGGGTCGAGGGCAGCAATACCCGAAACATCAACCGGCTGTGTCAGGCCCTTGCGCTAAACCCTTCTACGATTGATGTCCTATTACTACACGTCAAGCCGAGCCAGTTGTTCAAACCCTTGGTTGCCCTGCTGGACGACTGGCGGCACGACGAGGACGAAGTCAATTTCCAGGAGGTGTACACTGACTTTGGGTGCATTCTGCTCATGGTTATACTCGGGTTTGAGCGGTACGATTTGACGCTTGCTGATCTTGGCCGTGAGGGTCAGGAGGAGTCCTTCTGTGTGACCATGCTTCGCCAGTCCGGCAACGCAGAGGCGTACCTTGACGACCTGACGTTTGAGAACAGAGAGCTGTTGGGTGGTTGGATTACGGCACTGTTTGACGCTGGTGCTATTTCGGATGACCTTATGAAAATCTCACCGGTCAAGGACTTGTACACGTTGGTGCCGACTATCTTTGGACAGGCTGTAGCAGCGTGTACGGCTAAAATCATTGACCTGGACACACTGAGAGGCGGCCTCGAGTATTTTTTACAACCCTTTTTGCTTCCCAGTTTGCTCGGTGCCTTCCGCTGGATTGGCAGCAGTATCTGGAGGCAACAGCAGGACACCATGACTCTTTTACAAATTGTGACTACGCTGCTCGTGTTTGAACTTGAAGGCGAGGCCCGCAACATTCACCGCATTGTCCTGTTTATAGCCGCCCCCGAACTCTATTTATTCCTAACTCGCATCAGCAATAACCCCAAATCCATTGAAGACCAGCTGTTTGTGGAGCCCAAGATTTTGTCGATCCTGGAACCGTACTACTCGGTATCAGGGGGCCAGGGCACCAGCGCACTGCTGCTTGACCAGCACAAGAGTCTGTCTGAGTCCATCAAAGAACATATCACCATTCTTTCAACATGGGCCATGAACAGCCTTGAGTCAGGCCCGCCTGGCTACAACGCCGAGCTTCTCAGCTGTGCCGTCCGTGAGCTAGGCGCGACTGCCGTTTTGATGATTTTGCTCAGCCATCTCAACAACATTACGGCATCGACCGCCAACACCGGCAACGACTTTGACACGACCCTAGACGTGGTTACAGCCCTGGTGGTGCTGGCGTCGAAGCCAACTGGCAGATTTCTGGTCGACGACAAGCCTGACAGCCAACTGATCGACGTCATAATGGAGTACCGCGACGAAGACGTGCTCGAACTGTGCGCTGCTTCCCTCTGCATGTCTTCGACCACCGAATCCGGTGTCTCAAGTAACGGTGCCTCTGCTTCTGTATCAACCAAACCTGCTGCCGGCAAATCCAAACCCGGCACCACTGGGACCACTACTTCAGCTGCAGCCGTGGGCATCAAAAAAGAGTCTTCCAACGGCTCCAAACCTATTTCCAAAGACACCAAACCAAGCACCGGTGGCATCGTAAACGGAAGTGGCATTGGCAGCAACGGCAAGCCAGTTGACGAGCAGCAGCAGCAGTTGGCGGTGTTCAAGCGGTTGCAACGGAATGTGGGTGCGTACGTGAGCCGGCGCAAGGCAATGGAAGCTGTGACGAGAAATGTAAATACTTAAAGTAAGGTGTAAGATATGGGGAAAGAATAGACTTGATTTTTATGAGCTTTACTCTTTGTTGTAGGTGGATAACTGACCACTTCAATGATCCATCATTGAAGGGAACAATTGATCAATTGATTGTGATTGTCTAATACAGCAGTAAGTAACTTGCTACAGCTTAAACAAGCCGGTAACAGGGTCATATTTCCCAGGGTAGAATCTCGCATCAGTATCATGAGATGAAACAAATTACTATAAGTACTGAAGGTCATGTTCTTTGTAGACAATCTGGTTAATTTCAAGAGATCAACAAAAAAGTCCAAAGCTAAGCTCATCTCGGCATTTCTTGGCTTTGAAGCAGGCCCAAACTAGCACTTGTCTTTGCACCGGAGATCAAGATTGATAACCCAGCTTGGGTTCATCGCTTGAATCAGCGGTTGCCAGTCAGCGAGCGATAGCTGGTGCGTGTCTGGAGTAGGCGACCTCACTCGGTGCAAGGTCTAGACCTGGTCTGGCGCCGTAGCCTCGGTCGACTTGTCATATCATAGTAATGCTGCACTTTGTGGAATTGGTACATTTGCACAAGAAAACCCCTGGCACTAGTGCTCGTCTTTGAGTGGTTTCGCAAGCTTACAAGAGCCGTTTACGGTGTTCGTGTTGTTCGCATTGAGCTGCTGGCAAAGTTGAACTAACCAGATACGATCCTTTGGTACACCTGTATGTTACCACCCTTTGCGCACAACCCGCACCGCTTCACCACTTCTCCTTTGCCATCATCAACTCACTCTTCACCAACCTTGCCATTGCCATTGTCATTGCCATTGTCTCAAAGTCCCTAAAGTCTTTGATCGCCATAGTCAGCCCCACGGACTTGTATAGCAATGCCCTAACCTCGGGGTCCATATTCCCAATTCACGCAGAGCAAAAAAAAACAATTAGACAGTGTTCACAAGGTTAATAATTTCAGGCAGGTCCCAACTCAGCCATTTCATAGTCCTGTTCAACTTCCAACTTACTTGCAACGACGCACCCCCCTCTTCTCATATATGTTCAAGAAACTATCCAAGCTACGGCCGACGTTGCCGTCGTTCGCGGCTTCGATGAACAAGCCCAGCTCAGAGGAGTTCTGCATTATCCTGGACGAACCGTTCCGGCTGTGGAATCCAGGCGATACCATTCAGGGTGAGTATTCCCCTCCAAAGCGCGGGGAGTTTTGGGGAAAATTTGTTAACTAACTTAATAAAATAGGCAGAGTGGTGCTGGAGCTGCTGAACGAGCAGGCGGCGTGCTCGGTGGAGTGCGATTTGACGGGGAGTATAATGATCAAGGACTTGGTCAAGAGACGGCACTCGTGCGAGTTAATAAAAGACAAAATCATTTTGTGGTCCGCCAGCGAAGCTGATGGAGAGGAGGTTGACGGTAGTGGTGTACAATCGATACCCCCTGAAAGTGAGCGAGAGGATTCGGAGATGGAGCGACCTGAGATCGAAACAAACGGGGCAGCACCAGCGGCAGACTTAAGGGGCGGCAGGCTCAACCCCCGCGCTTCAAGGAGCTCGTCACTCAGCACGCCCAGCAACTCGTCACTGGCGCCAGCATCCAGTAACGCGACGTCGGCGGCGCAGCAGCCCCCTGTAAAAACGCTGGTGCGGGGACAGCACCTGTTTTTCTTTGCGTTCGACCTCCCCGCCAAAGGCCTTTACAACTCGCTCGAGTTCGAGCGCGGGTCCATCAGCTACGTAATCACAGCGACCTTTCGCATGTCTGGCATTGAAAAGCTGACGTCCAAGAAAAAGATTTCGGTGATTTGCCCGATCGACGTCTCGTTGCTAGCCATCCCTAAACCGAGCATGCTGGCCATTGAAGTGCGCAAAAAGAAGCGAGAGACAGGGATAATTCAGGCGAAAATCGACATCCCGGCGCGGGGGTATCTCAAGGGAGACACCGTGCAGGTCACAATTACAATCAACCACGTCCGCCCCGTCAAGTCTGTGCACGGCGTGATTGTCACGCTGTCGCGCATCTCGCGGGTCCGCGGCGGCGAACTCGAGCTGCAGTCTTTCCGCAAGGACCTTGCTCAGACAGTCTCAGCGCTGCTGATTCATTCAGACACAAACTTGTCTCAGGTTATTTCTACAAAACTAAAAATCCCGCTTGAGGTGTTTCCAACCACAAAGGGCCACGATATGGTGTCGTTTCAGTACTGCATAGAGGCCGTGATTGACCTGGCTGGTAAGTGGAATCTCAACATTTCGGACGATGAGAGCGCGTCAAGGCTGGGGTTCATTGATACAGACAAGCTCAAGAAAAACAGGGGC
>JAJMHO010000157.1:0-38416 GCA_030566085.1 Geotrichum histeridarum
GCACATCAAGGCCAGCATCCTCACCCGCAGAGTCCTTCACAGCAATCCCAGCCTAGACAGCAATCTCAACCTGCACAGCCTGGCAGCACTCCCTCGTTCAGGTTCAATTCTTCGCAATCTTTTCACCCACAAGGTACTGATTCGAACAACTTTTCTCGCTCAGGTCAAGATTTCAACCACACTAGAAATGGAAACAGTGCGAACCACCGAAAAAATCACAACAATGACTTCTCTTCAAGTATGAGATCTCCTCTACTTGAGGAGTTTCGTGGAAACAAGAATAAGAAATACGAGCTTAAGGATATCTACAATCATGTTGTTGAATTCAGTGGTGATCAATATGGATCTCGATTTATTCAGCAACGCTTGGAAAGCGCAACTAGCGAAGAGAAGGAAGTTATCTTTGAGGAACTTCGCTCAAACTCGTTACAGCTAATGACTGATGTCTTTGGAAACTACGTGATTCAGAAGTTTTTCGAGCTGGGAAACCAAATGCAGAAGACCATCATGGCAAAGCAAATGGAGGGCAATGTTCTTAGCTTGTCTTTGCAAATGTATGGCTGCCGCGTTGTCCAGAAGGCTATTGAGCACGTTCTTACAAATCAGCAAGCCATTCTCATCAAGGAACTTGATGGACATGTCCTACAGTGTGTCAAGGATCAGAATGGTAACCATGTTGTGCAAAAGGCTATTGAGCGCATTCCCGCAGAGCACATCACTTTTATCATTGAAGCCTTCCATACTCAAGTCTACGCTTTGGCTACCCATCCTTATGGCTGCCGTGTTATCCAGCGAATGCTTGAGCACTGTGAAGAAGAATCTCGCAACTCGATTTTGAGTGAGATCCACGGAGTGACGTTCGATCTAGTTGAAGACCAATATGGCAACTATGTCATTCAACATGTTATTGAGCGTGGAAAGCCTAGTGACCGCGAGCAAGTCATGGTCATCGTGCGGAACTCAATTCTGTCTTTCTCCCGCCATAAGTTTGCATCAAATGTTGTTGAAAAGTGCATCATCTATGGCTCCTCTGTCCAACGCGACCAGCTCATTGAGGAGATTTTGAGGCCAAACGCAACTGATGGCATCGTGCCTTTGAATGTCATGATGAAGGACCAGTTTGCAAATTATGTGATTCAGAAACTCTTGGACGTGACGAAAGGGGCTCAGCATGACAGACTGGTGGAGGCAATCAAACCACACCTGCAGCACCTCAAGAAGTTTACATATGGCAAGCACTTGGCATCTATTGAGAAGCTCATCAATCAAGCTGAGCTGAAAGGCAAGTCGTGACATACCTAACTTTTTGAAGAGAGACGCTGTTTGTGATGTCTTTTACTTCTTCTTTTTTCCCTCCTTTTTTTTTTCCTTTGCAAAATGCTCTGTATATACCTATATATTTATATCCTTGGTTCTCTTTTTTTTTTTTTTTTTTACCCTTTCTTCCCTTTTGATATCTGGGCTCGATCTTTTGTTTTTACTACAATTTGTGCATCTTTTTCTTATATATATAACTATTCATAGCTTTTGTACATAAACCCTCAATAATTTCAAGTGCACAATCAATCAACATTCTGGCAAAATACACATGAATCCTTGCGGACAAAGTAGCGTGTAAAGTTGTTGCAAGTCGTAGAAGAGCTGAAAATGTTGCATGAATAGAATAACTACCCTGAAAAGATGTGAAGAAAGCATTGATTTCGAATCTCACTATTGTTTTCATGTTTCAGCAAGCAATTACTTTTGAAGAGCGTTTGTATTCTTATTTTACTTCTATTTACACTAAACCTTGATCTCCTTGTGGTTGTGGCCTACATGTACTTCTTCAACAATAGGCCACATTTCCCATCCATCCTCAAACAATTCAAACAGCTTATCATCTCTTGCATCCTCATCCAGGGCCTTATTTCTCATAATCTTAGCCCACTTCTTCATCTCTTTATCCGTCAACAACGCCTTCTCAAACGCCGCCTGTACCAGTCCATTTTTCAAGTTTTCCCCAATCAACACCAGTTCCTGGCGGCGGTCGCCCCACTCCCCGTCAAAGTCCTGCAGAATGGATTTGAGTAAAGCAGGGTCATCGTCGCTGCTAGGAAAATCGGCAGGATCTTGCTCGCAGTACCACTGGGGACCGCCTTTGATGGTCAGAATTCCGCCGGCTTGAGACCATTCGCCCATGGCAGCGTTGCGCGTTGCAAGCCAGAAAGTGCCTTTGCTGCGTAGTAAGCCTTTGAAGGTGGGGTCTTGGCCTTTGTTGGCGATCTTGGAGGCATGGAGCTTCTTTTGTTCTTCAGGTGTGAGTTCCTCTTCTTCCCAGTCACTTTCTTCTTGATCTCCTTTGGTCTTGTCTTCTTTGGTCATACTGTCGTCTTCATCTTCATTGTCATCCTCATCGTCGTCATCGTCATCATCATCGTAAGAATCTTGTACAACGACAAAAATATTTTCAATCAGCTCCCAGAGACGGTGAGGGTGGAAAGGTTTTCTAGACCGAAAGACGCAACTGCTCACTCCATATTCTTCAGTTTCGGGCTTTGGAACTTTCTTGAGCTTTCCATTGACTTCCTTGGTTGTGAGTTCAAACAGCGATCGTAGCCACCCTGCGCCTAAAGAAGCTTTTTCAAAGTCAAATAACTTAGTGTTTAGAATCTCTTGAATGCCAACTTTAGATTGAGTTGTCATGATAATTTTGGCAGTTGGATTGAGCTTTTTCAGAATCTGCTCAATGCGTGTACAAGTATCCTTGGTAACCATATCACACTTGTTGACAAGAATAACATTGCTGAACTCAATCTGATCAACCATGAGATCCGTAATATTTCTTTCGTCTTGAGCCTCGACATCTTGATATCTGTCAGACAAGAAATCAGCAGTGTTGAAATTTGCAAAAAAGTTAAAAGCGTCAACAACTGTCACACAAGTATCCAAACGAGCCACTTTTGTTAATCCGCCTTTGACTAAAATGCTCTTGACACCTGCTGATAACGACTCAGAATCGAATCCCAGTTCTTCAATTTCGTCTGCCATGGTGTTTGAAAACTCGTAGCTAAACGTTTCTGCAACTTGGATTGGCTCTGAAATGCCACTTGACTCAATGATCAAGTAGTTGATGTTGCCTCTTGCAGCCAGCTTTGCGATTTCTTCAAGGAGATCAACTCTTAGTGTGCAGCAGATACACCCGTTCTGCATTTCCAGCAGTTTTTCATCCTGCTGAATGACTTGGCTTCTCTTGATGAGATTGGCATCAATGTTAATAGCGCCCATATCATTGACAATAACGGCGCATTTCAAGTTGGTGTCTTTGGATTTGAGAATATTTTGAAGCAGAGTAGTCTTCCCGCTTCCCAGGAACCCAGATAGTAAAGTGACTGGGAGCCGTTTGTCTTCGGTATCAAATCCAAATGTCATAGTGTATGAAAATTGCAAATACACAAAAGAAAGGACAATGACAGCAAAGTAGCAAATATTTCAAAAATCAATAATCTTCTCTTGTTCAGCCTAGCGAACCTCATATATATATATATATATATATATATATATATATATAGCCGAGTTCAGAAAACCCCCAAGGTAATACAAGACCTTACCAGCTCATGTAGAGATTTAGTTCCAAGAAAGTTCCTTTACTTGATGGCTCCAAATCAAGCAGCCCAATTTATTTCAAAGACGTTGCGAATCATCTACCAAGGTTGAAAAATGAACCTTGCCAGTAGTTTGAAATGAGAGTGTGTTACAAACAACCATTTTTTTTGGAAAGTGTGGCTGTAAACCCATTATGAGTTTGGCAGCATTTTGAAGATAAATGAGACGTGACCAACTGTTGAAACTATCAACAGATGAATACCCTATGACAGTGGACTACACTGCAATTCTATTAATTCTATATCGGCCCAGAGATTCATGGTCAGAAACTTTTGATTGTGTGCAGGCCTATGAGAAAGTTGCTTGTGATCAGGTCCTCTACCATTCGTCAAAAGTCAAATAACCTCTGGTCTGCTTAACCTACTAGTTATGCAACCACCCACGCATCCAACGCAATTTGACCATATAAATTTCTACTGGGTTCTGCATTAATAATACTGTTTCAGGGAGGCTATCACGAAAATCAGGCATTAGGAAAAAAAAAAAGCCAAAAAGTAATGACGGGTACGGGGTTCGAACCCGCGCAATCTCACGATTAGCAGATCTTAAGTCTGCCGCCTTAAACCACTCGGCCAACCCGCCTAGTTTTAACTTCATAATGTTTTGAGATGTATCCAAAGTCTAACAGTAGTACCTTTGAAGACTTGAATCTTTTCAATTTTGGTTAACTTTGAAGGTTTTTATAACCATTAAAAGGCACATAGTCCAATCACTTAAAATTGTAAGAGATTTGTAGTACCTGATGGTGTTTGGTGTTGAAAATTGTTGATTTAAATTTGATTAACGGCCGCAATATTTTTCACTTACACAGCTATAACCAACTTTAATATGACCTTATGGTAATGATTTTTCTCCAAAAAGAAGTATATTATATTATTGAGATGTTTACGGCCAGTGCCTACTGTCTTTGATATTGACTAGTGCAAGTGTGGAGGGAAAATCGAAAAAGTCACACAAATCATTAAAGAAAAACCCACACTACAAGAAAGATGAGGACCCTATCAAACATCAAATTTTTGTTTGATTCCTTAAAAAAGTAGGCTATATTTAGTTAATGGTTCAGTTATTGATTCCCATATAGAAATAGCTTTTGTGACACTTGAATGCAAAACCACAAGATTACACTTCATTTCCTCGGATTATTTCTGCTATCAATGTGAGCTGCTTTAGTTCTGGTTTAGTACCAAATCGATTGGCTTTGCTTATATATATAGACTAGAGTCATACAATTTGAGGGCTCTAGCTCAATTTAAAATCAAGTACACTTGTGGTGTAGTTCACTAATATCACACGACACGTTCTTGAACATCTGCTCTCTCTACCAAAACCTTTAAAACATTCGCTGGCATTGCAATGGTATCAGGAGCTTGCTGAGCTTGCGAAACGGCCCAGGAATACCTCAGTCAGAACTATAGTTCTTCTCACACTTGATTGATGAGGTTTTGAACCACTTGATCAATGAGCAAGCGTTACCAAGATTATTAGAGATCAGCCTGGGTACAAGCCGCATTTTTATACACTTCAAGCGTTAAGCTCGTTTGCCTCAATTATAAAGCTATCAAATCCAAATTTCAAAGTATGTATACATGTCAAAATACTCTAGAGGATTTCTGCTTCTAAACTATAAGAAGATTCATATTTTCACAACAAGTAAACCTACTAAGCAATACAAGCATTTTTAAAGAGACTTGTCAGGAAAGATTTGAGAATATGTCAGCTTTTTAAGTACTGGAATCGCTTGTGTTAGCATTGGCGCTTTTCATGTAGATCTAGTAGATCTAATTAGGCAAAATTAGCTGGTACAAAATTTCATTCTCTCTTTAGTGGAATCTCTACTTAATATCAGATCTCAAGAAGCCAGCTCACTAAAAAATGTTGGACGATCGGCCTAGTGAAATCAAAAGCTTTGACAACGCTGCAGAAGACATATGATTTCTGTGCCCATGATTAGATGAGATTCGGTACCTAGAATTCTTTAAAGCTGGCTCTCATTTCTACATGACCCAAGTGCCAAGGTTGAAGTCCTGAAGGCACTCTGAGTAGGAGACATTGATCCTTTAGTCTTCCTGCATTGATTATTGGCGATAATATGAATACTCGGTACTCAACTTCTTATAGGCCCTATATATATAGCAACTGGGGAAATTTCATTCTCCTGAAAAGCATTAAAAATATCAAGCTGCCAAACGCGGCAATCTGGCTGGCGACCTGAGTCTTGAAAGGAGAACTCTGATCTGTGTAAAAGGTCTTCGTATAAAAAGATCAAACTCGACAAAACGGCGCAGAAGTTTGGCGCCATTCAAACATATATGCTCAAAGACGTTACTTGCAAAGAACTCAACATCCTTACTATGGATCCACTTGAGTTCTAAGGCATCCCCGCCGTTGTTGAGTAAAGGTCTTTAACCGATGGTCTATTGTTTCGTTGTGTGGCCAATAAAACGAGACTATTATTGACCATATCGGCAATCTTTCCTCCCAAACCGCATTTTTTTTATTATGAGAGCAAAAATTAAAAAGAAAAAAAAATTTCTGTGAAAAAAAAATTTTTCCCACTGTAGAAATAAATCTTTTGGTCATTTCCATCTCTTCTTCTTAAAGAAACAAAAAGGGCCATGAATCTTTATTTCTCCAAATCTTCTTTGCTGGTTTAACGACCAGTTTATTGCTACTCTTTTTTCATTCCATTTCTCATACAAATCAGCTACCTTGTCAACAGGTCTCTTTTGCCCATCAACAAGTATGTATTGGTCTCTGTCTTCCCCATGTTTGTCCTCAGCAATATTATATGATGAACTCCAAAGATTTTTTATTAGACGTTAGACTTCCGATCATTCATGACGGAAAAAATCTTGTTCTGATATTCCTTCTCTATATCCAGCATTCTCTATGAAACCTTTGTTGATTTAAAGGTACTCGTTGCTAACAGTCCTCTAGTTTTTAAATGTGTGGAATTCTAGGTCTTCTTCTTGCCGATCCCAACGGTATTGCATCTGCTGAGCTCCTTGAGGGTGCTCACTTCCTTCAGCATCGTGGCCAAGATGCTGCTGGTATCACCACCTGTGGGCCCCGAGGCAGACTCTATCAATGCAAAGGAAACGGTATGGCACGTGATGTCTTCACTCAGGCTCGTGTTAGTGGATTGGTTGGAAACATGGGTGTTGGGCATCTCAGATACCCGACCGCTGGATCGTTCGCCAACTCCGAGGCCCAACCGTTCTACGTCAACTCCCCTTACGGTCTGGCACTGTCACACAACGGTAACCTGGTTAACGCTCCTGCTCTCCGCAAGTACCTGGATGAGGACGTTCACCGACACATCAACACCGACTCCGATTCGGAACTGTTGCTGAACGTTTTCGCTGCTGAGCTCCAGCAGACAAACAAGGCCCGTGTTAATGACGAGGATATCTTCAAGGCTCTGGCTGGCGTTTACAGAGAGTGCCGTGGTGCTTACGCATGTACTGGTATTGTTGCTGGATATGGTCTTATTGGATTCAGAGATCCCAACGGTATCCGACCTCTTGTTCTCGGTATGAGAGTGAGAGCTGATGGAACCAAGGATTACATGCTTTCTTCTGAAAGTGTTGTTCTCCAAGCTCTTGACTTCAAGGAGTGGTTTGATATCAAGCCTGGTCAAGCTGTCATCATTCCCAAGGGCACCATGACTCCCGTGATTAGACAGGTGGTCCCGCAACTGTCTTACACTCCTGACATTTTTGAGTTTGTTTACTTTGCTCGTCCTGACTCTGTCATGGATGGTGTTTCTGTTTACAGAACCCGTTTGGCTATGGGTGACAAACTTGCTGACAATATTATCGAACGATTTGGCTCGCTCGAGGCTACCCGTGCTGCTATCGATGTCGTCATTCCCGTTCCTGACACTTCTCGTAACTCTGCTCTGCAAACCGCCACCGCTTTGGGCATTCCATACCGTGAGGGTTTCGTGAAGAACAGATATGTTGGAAGAACTTTCATCATGGCCAACCAGACCGAGCGTAAGTCTTCTGTGCGCCGAAAGCTCAACGCCATGCAGCTTGAGTTCCAGAACAGAAACGTCCTGCTCGTTGACGATTCGATTGTTCGTGGTACTACTTCCAAGGAAATCGTTCAGATGGCCAAGGAGGCTGGCGCTAAGAACGTTTTCTTTGCATCATGCGCCCCTCCTATTCGTCACAACCACATTTACGGTATTGACCTGGCAGACACCAAGGCCCTTGTCGCTTATGGCAGAGATGAAGAAAGTATTTCAAAGACCATTGGTGCTGACGGCGTCTTTTACCAGAAGCTTGAGGATCTTGTTGAGTCTTGCTCATACAAGGATATCAAGCAGTTTGAGGTTGGTGTTTTCAACGGCAAGTACATCACAGGTGTTGAGGATTCTTATTTGTCTTACCTTGAGGAAATCAGAGGCTCCAATCAACGTTTGAAGGAGCAGATCCAGAATGGAGGTGCTCCCGTTCTCCATGAGGATCCTAAGGCTGAAGGTGACATTGGTATTTACAACCACGGAGAGGCATAATTTTTGAGTATTATTTATATTTTTTGTAATGTATAGAAAACTTTTAGACAATGAAAAAAAAGAGAAATTGAGAAATAAATACTGTAAATGACTTACATACAGAAAGAAATGAAATGAAAACAAAACTTCTAAAGAATAAAACAATGAAATATTAATGCGAGTGAATGCTGGTCCTTCCTCTATCTTCGCCTTGGGCCTGACACTGGTGCAGCATGTCCACTAACCTTGACATGATCAAACAGCTTGTTTCTGCTGGTAAATTCAGTCTTGCAGACAACGCAAATCAGAGCAATATCATCTTGCTGTGCCCGCTTCAGCCTTCGCTGTTTAGCCTTACCAACCTTGCCGCCTTGTGGAATTCCGTCTTCCGAGTCGTCATTTACTGGCCCAGAACTTGGTGATTCAGTCTTAGACACAGTAGCCGATGCAGGTGTATTCTTCTTTCCTTTTGTGGCCTTGCCCTTCTTCTTGTTCTTCTTCTTGCCAGTGCCCCAGTCGTCATCGTCATCGTCGTTTTGGTCTGTGACGCGAGTTCCCTCGAGTTTCTCAAGAAGGTCTTGAACTGATTCTTCTGGCTTAGCAACTGGCTGAGGTGCTTTAGCTTTAACTGGTTCTGCCGGAGTATCGTTGTCGGTATCAGATCCGCTTTCACTGTCATCCTGCATCAATACATTGAAAGACGCCTTAGCTGCTTGCTTTTTGTGCTTAAGTGGTACCTGAACCTCTTCTTCCTCATCGCTCTCTTGCTCGTCTTCTTCCTCTTCAGAATCGTTCTTCTCATTGCCATCCAGGCCCAATTCAGCGCTTTCCTGACGCATTTCCCACTTAAGCTTCTGGAGTGCCTTGATGTGTTTCTTGCTTTGCTCGTGGCTAATAATATGTGCTCTGGACTTGAAGATCTTGTCGCACACCACACACTCGAAAACCTCTAAAATATCTTCATCGTATCCAGCATCAAGAACTCCATTTGCTTCTTCACCAGATTGTGTATCATCCTCTTCTCCTTCATCCTTGCTTCCCTTCTTCTTCTTTTCGTCATCAGAGAAGAATTCGTCAAAATCTTCCTCTTCAATCTTTTCCCATTCCTGCTCTTCGTACTCTCCTCTGTTTGAATTATTTGCCTTTCTATCTCGAGCAGCTTGCTCTCTTGCAGCAGCGTTGGCTTGCGCCTTGGCACTCATTTTGGTAGCACCTGTATGTTTGGCTCTCAATTTGAATCGAGGATCACGCTTTCTAATAAATGAAACCAGCGTACGCACAGTCTCATTAAACTCCTTTCTGGCTGAATCTCTTGCCTTTTGGTTCTGACTCTCCATGAGTCGTCTGGTACGCCGATCTGGAGCATCCCGCAATCGATACTGATCATACCATGCGAAAGTCTTCTTGGAGGCAAATCCCAGCCAAGCATCGTAGAACGGCTTGGTTTCACGGACCCAATTCGACATGCTGTCTCCAAACTTAGGCAGTTCGGCAAACTGGCCATCTAAACCTTGATCAAAAACAGCCTCAGCCTCCTCTTGAGCAAGTCTTGTAAAGATACTAGAAGCGATCTGATAAATACCGTCTGGTCCGTCTGTTGTATTCTGATAAAGCATCGGATCGAAATATCTCTTCAGATCCTCCGCAGTTGTAACTTTTCCGGCTCCAATATCGTCGTCATAAGCTCCAAATCCGCTACCGAATCCTCCTGCTAAACCATGAGCGTCATACCATGCTCTCTCTTGCGGATCTGACAGCACATCGTACGCAGCCTGTACTTTTGCAAAAAGCGAGGTCGCCTCTTCAACTCGATCAAAGTTCCTGTCCGGGTGCAACTTCAGTGCTTGCTTCTTGTACGCACGCTTAAGCTCATCCTCTGTGGCACTCTTGGTCACACCAAGCAACTCGTAGAGATCCATGTCGCCGCCTATTTTTCACAGAAATCCAATATTTGAAGTTGTTGAAGAGATCAAAAAAAAAGTTTGAATTCAGGCCAAAAAAAAAATTATCTCGGTGATGACTAAGATCTGTTGATTGGGAATGAGATTTGGGACAAAAGAGTTTCCAGTCTTGTATGGGGCTCATATCAAATGTCTATGTGAACGACCGAAAAGTTCATTTGTAACACAAAATGGTATCAAATTCTTTTACCTAAATCAAAAAGCTCTCTTCTATTTTAAAAATCACTAATCTCAACTATTAAATCTACTTCAATTTTTAAGCTATAAAACTTCGATTTTCTTGTTAGCTTGAAAAGACTCAGCCTGATAAGCCATAGTTGGGGATCAGGTCTAGGGTAGTGCCATCTTGAATATCGTATAGTAGCCCTACACACTGAACTGAACGACATCAAGAGTATCATCAAAACCAACTAGCATATCAACACAATGCGGAGGGTAGGACTGGCAGCCTTTGAAAACCGCGAGCGCACTGCTCAGCAGTACTCAGACTTGAGCACAACTCTGATACGTCAGCAATCACAAGAATTGTCCACGCAACTTGAAGTTTTTCGTTCAACGTTGGCTCACTTTGCCGTCGAACATGCACAAGAAATCCGAACAAACGCATCATTTCGAACCCAATTTGCGCAGATGTGTGCAAATATTGGTGTTGATCCTTTGGCAAGTAGCCGGCAAAGCACGAAAGGTGGTTCGCTATGGGCAAACCTACTGGGGAAAGATGTCAACGACTTTTACTTTGAGCTCGCCGTCAAGATTATTGAAGTATGCAGGATCACAAGAGACACAAACGGCGGCCTTATCGCAGTATCTGAAGTCAAGCGTCGGCTCGGCAACAGTTCACCACCATTAGATGCCTCTCAAGACGATATTGAGAGGGCTGTAAAGTCTCTCAAAATTCTAGGAAAAGGCTTTGACCTGGTTCAAATTGCTGGTACACAACACATTAGGTCTGTACCTTCGGAGCTTTCCTCCGATCAATCAGCTGTTCTTGCAGCCTGCGAGGCATTGGGTTTTGTCAGTGTGTCAATTCTGCAAGACAATCTAAGTTGGAAACAGGAACGATCATCAACTGTGCTGGATGATATGGTTCGAGCTGGTGTATTATGGGTCGATGAACAAAGTTTGGAAACGGAGTACTGGAGTCCTTCATGGATTGAAAGTATTAGCACAGAGTGAGCACTACGTTCTATTCTTTTACATTCTTAATACCTAGACAACCATTTTCATCATCTGCATCACTCTATCATCTTCAAATATACGTCATAGGCCTACTGCAAGATCTGCCATATGCACATTGGACTTAATGTGCCATCAACTAAGCAATGCGGTCGGGATATTTCTCCAAGCCTTGATCTAGATTGCAATATGATTGCCTTAGTTTATAATGTTTTTATACCATTAGAAGTGGCTTATAGGCTACATAAAAAGAATCATAGGGTCATTATAGCCCAAGCAATCAAACCAGATCCGAGTCGCAAGGTACATTACTACTAACCCTATTTATACGAAGGGAAGCAAAATCGTTTTATAGCCAGTCCAGCTGAACGATTATTGAGCGTTGAATTGAGGTTGCTTGTTAATGAATATACTCAATGAGAAAACCACGCTTGACAAGTTCTACTTGAATTCTAAAATGCTAAAAGCTTTTGAAATCTTATAATTGCGTTTTTGATTATCAATAAAGATGTTTTACGCTTCAATAAAGTGAAGGCACGAAAAATTACAACCATTGTTGTTTAACGCAATATATTGGTTACAGTATTATAAAAAGTTGGGAATCCCAAAGCCTTTATAAACAAGTTGACTTCAGATTTAAGAGAATTCTGGAGAATTCTCAAAGCTGTACAATGTCTACTGTGCCCAATGGCAATCAATCAACCAAGGTGATCAATGTCACAGTTGTTTGCATCCTTATCCTTCTAGTTTTTTTCGTCACAATTCTAGCTGCATGCATAAGATTTCCCCATATACGTTGTGGTAATAAAAATCGAAACGCAAACAAGTAAGATATCATTGTGAGATTCTTTTTTATCTCTAATAATTTTGAATTAGAAGCAAGGGAGTGTACACAGATCCAAACAGAGTGCTTGACGGGATTCCAACACAAGATAATGCAATCTATAATCTTCCAACTAGCCCCAGTCCAATTTATAAGCAACCTGATGAAAGGCCCAATGTTTCTCTGAATTACAAATTGACTATACCGAGATCCTTCACAGAAATTCCTTCCGACAATAACCGCATTGCTATCCTACTCGATCAGCAATATCCTACAATCTCTTACCAAAAATACTTAGCAGAAAAGTGGATCCACGGCGGATCTGAGAAAGAATCTGAATCTACCCAAACTAAAACATCATCAGAGCTTTGCAATATCTGCCTTGACCAATTTCATTCCAATGATTCCACCATGTCCTTAATCAAGGTTTTATCGTGTGGGCATGCTTTTCATGAAACTTGTCTCATAAAATGGCTAGTTTCCGGGCATAAAAATTGCCCAACTTGCATGACTCTTATCATACTGGAAGAGACTGTAGATTTTGATACGAGATTCAAGAATTCGAGGGAATATTATTGGTGAAACTTTATAGCAGTGCTCGAGACGCATTTTACTAGAAGAAGGTTTATTATTTAACTGAAAAGCCAAACAGAACATTCATATCTCTGGATAATTTTTTCATTGTCTGACATCCTCTATTACATTTCATTCAGCATAGTTTGCTGTCCCGTGCTTGAAATAATTGTTCAGATCTAACTTAACTGAAGATTAAAGACATATTTTAATACTGAACGTTCACTATTGGAAATGAATTTTGAAAATTTGAAATTTTCAATTATAATTAAAGGAGGAACAGGGTTGTTTTGCCAGCTTGATTAGGAATCTCTTCATGATGATGTTTATGAGTTGGGTGTGAGGTGTGAGACTTGAATGTGGCCCAATATGGTCTTAAAGCAGTTTTCAGAAGAAAGTCTTGAAAATCATAGGGAAATAATTTTCAATTTTACATTACAGTTAATCCTAATCTTGATCTTTACATCATAGGTCGCAGTTCTGTGTTTTTTGATAATTGAATGGATCGTCAGGAGTCACAAACACCTCAAGTCTGGGGTTACCCGGCAATCATGAGAACTGATGTTGTTGAAACTGCCTATCACTGGCAACTTCCTTTCCAAACAACAAAGTTTCGCGACAAAATAAACAGAGGACGCGAGATCAAAACGTCGACCGCAAGCACCTCGCGCACTGAATACAGTCTAGAAATTATGTCCGACCCAACTGTTGTGGCCCAGCTGCCGCAGCAGCAAGGGACTGCGGGTTTGCCGAGTGATATTTGGTCGTCAATGTTGAAATCTGTAGGAGGTGTGAATACAACCCCTTCAGGCACACTTCTCTTGCTCGGTAGGCAGAATGATTTATTTTCAGGGTTTCAATTTTCTAACATTTGTTTTGGTGTAGGCGGCAGCAAGGAAACACAGGTCGATCTGATCAAACAACTCCAGAATACATCAGTGTTCAATCCAACTTCACAAGGATTCACTGCAACGGCTCCTCCAAAATCACCCGAAATCGCCAATTCATTCTCATTAGGCTATACATATGTTGAATTCAAGGAATATGATCACGACGGTATGTTTTTGGTTACTGCCGTTCGGCTTGCGCTAACAAAATCTTTCAGATCGTCTATCTCATTTGGATATTTACACACTTTTGTCCCCTCCACACGAATCAAACTCTTCGACATTATCAGATTTCATGGACAAGCAAATGAGAAAGACGTCCACAAAGCCATTATTAGTAGCTATTGTTATTGATTGGGCGACTGATGTTAAAGGTTGGGCGCGAGAGATCTCGGAATGGATTGTCATGCTTCAAAAGTCAATACAATCAATAGACCCTACAATTACGACGGCAATGAAAGAAAAATGTAAGAGCTCAAAGCAATCAATTCAGTACAGTGTTTCTAACGCCAGTAGTAAAACAACGCCTTCAAACATATGTCGTTCCATCTAGTGACAGCACTGAAATGAAAACGCATTACTCAGTGGAATTGCCGTTAGAACCAAGCCAATACGATTTACCTTTAGGATTTGATTTAATATTTATTGCTGCAAATGTGAGTGATTTTGCAAGTACGTGAATTTGTTAACTAACATTTCAGGCTGAGAGAGCGACGATCCAAGATGGTTCAAGATCTTTCTCAGATGATGCTGTAGATTTTATACAGCAATTTTTACGAACAATAGCACTCAAGCGTAAGTATGGCACGGTCTTTAGTATTCAATCTTACTGACCGAAGAAAGATGGAGCATCGCTGCTTTATTCCCCATCCAGATCTCAACAAAGTTCAGATAAACTGGCTCGGATAGTCGGTGAGCGATTGCAGATCCCAATCACGAGCAATAGTTCTCAAACTGATTCACATCAATTTGCAGTTCCCTCTGTCATTGATCAAACTGGTATCACCATTCCCGCAGGATGGGATAGCAGAGGGAAAATTCTTGCTGTGAGAGAGGGGTTTGAGGTAGACTCTCTTTGTGATGGCTGGGATGCTGATGTTCACGTAGCTAACCTTGAGTCTTCAATTGACTCTGGTTCTGTGCTGAAAACTGAATCGAGTGCCAATGCAACTGGTGAAACTGAAGTTTACGAGGATGTTGTCGCGGAACCAGAAAGCCAGGAAATCAACAAAAAAGAACGTGGTGCCAGTGCAATCAAAATGTATGAAGAAGAAATCAGTATTCTACATCCTGATTCTGATGAGGAAGACCCCTCTCACTCTAAAAGCGATGAGAAACGGAAAGCTGCGAATGAAAAGACGGATTTCCAACTATTTCTGGCTAGTCAATATGAGCTCTTGGAGGAGAGGATCAAGGAAGAAGAAGAAGGGGGAAGAGGTGGCAGCACCTCACCATTCAAACGCACCAATCGGCAATTTACAGGCTCAGTTGGTGGTGCCAGTATCCAGGGGGTACCTCAAGCATTAGACATTAATATTGGCGGTATTCAAATTGAGGGGGTGGAGGAAGTATTGCGACGTCTCAAAATACAGGAAATGGCATCATCGAACCAACCAGGTACTCCTTCTTCAATACGATCAAATACCACGCCAGGAGCGTCTCCATATGATTTCGGATCTATGAATGGGAATGATGCCTTTGCATCTGATGGGCAACGGAGGGGAAGCCCACAAGCTTCAAGGAACGCCATTTCAGATATAAAAGGGTCAAGTCCTTCTTCCAAGCCATTTTCACTCAGTGCGGGAGTGCACAACTTAGGTGGAGGTATAAATTCAACCCCTACTCGACTTTCATCTAATTCCGCAAACAGGCCCGATACCCCTACAAAACCAACCACTCCGACAGCATCATCAAAATCACAGAACGAGGTTCTTGCTAATTTTTTCCAAACTTTGTTGGACAAGCGCAATAATAGTCCTGGCGGCAGTGCTCCTGGAAGCCATTAGCACCCACTTCAAAGGTCCATTATATTGTGCAAATCTATTACATCATTAAGGTGCTTTCTATGAATACTTACGAACCAGCAATTTTGAATCGCCCGTTTCTAGGAACAGGGATTGAATTTTGCCATAACAGAGCCAGTCTGCCATCTACTTCTTAGTTTTACTATTGTTATTTATACTTGAGAACTCTTAATGAACTCTTGGTAGTGCCCGCATAACGTCGTCTAGAACTTGAGCCTGAGACACTTTAATTAGAATCTGATTAATGTTTCAGTGTTATAAGAGTTATAAGATCTCTGAGCCGCACAGGAACCACATGCACGTCAACAACACGTGATTACCGTTTTTGACATTTATCAATCTACCAATTTCCTCATTTTTGGTTCTTTTTCCCTTTCACTTTCAATGAATTTTGCCTTCCACTGCATTTTCAACAAAAAACACACAAACATTGAATGAAAAAAAATGTCTCAAACGTTTCAAAGCTTTCGAACAGTGTCTGCTACATCATCAGTTTTTCCAGCTGTTTTACGAGCAGCTACACGCCCTGTCTTCTTACAACTACCGCAGCTGCAAGTCAGAAGTTATCACCAAAAGGTATTGGACCACTACAACAATCCTCGAAATGTTGGATCCATGAATAAACTTGACGACAATGTTGGCACCGGTCTAGTGGGTGCCCCTGCATGTGGCGATGTCATGAAATTGCAAATCAGAGTCGACGATAATGGAATTATCAATGATGTCAAATTCAAAACGTTTGGCTGCGGATCAGCTATTGCATCTTCATCATATCTGACCGAGCTGGTCAGAGGAATGTCAATTGACGAGGCAGGCAAAATCAAAAATACTACAATAGCCAAGGAGCTATCGCTACCTCCTGTCAAACTGCACTGCTCAATGCTCGCTGAAGATGCAATTAAGAGCGCTATCAGTGATTATAATTCCAAGAGAAAGATCACCGATGGCCCCACTCTTGGCCCTGATGCTCGAATTCCTACGTCTGCTCGACTTCACAACTAGGCTCCATGCCTACAAAAGTATCAAACCTGTCATGGGTTAAAACTGAAATTTTTTTTACGACAATTATGTATTTTTATTATTGTAACAATCTATCAAAAGGCGTTGACAAAGCGGCCCAAGAGATGATCGGTAGAGTTTTTATAGGCCTATTTGAATTCGTGATAGTTCATTCTTAGGATTACAAAGACACTGAACTAACCACTACGAATTCATGTAAAATTACTTCACCAAAATCAATAAAAAACCATTCAAATAATCCAGAGAATATTATATTTCGCCACTCTTCATGAATCTGAGCGCTTCATGCTGTTTTGAAGTAGGAAATACTCTCCATATAATGAATAATGACAAAGCTGATGACAAATGTTTAGGTAATGATTACTCTATCCATTGAAAAAAAAATTTTAAATCTCCCAAGGAATATCTCTGATTGAAAAATTATTGAAACCCTCCATTTCACTCACAACTAGCTAGATCAACAGTACACAATGTCGGCCATTTACAAGACTCTATCAAAAAGCCAAAACAAAGGTGATAATGAGACTTCTAGCAGTTCTTCTGGCTCCGGCTCAAAGAACAAGCAAAGAGTTCTGATCATTTCATCGCGAGGTGTTACTTTCCGTCACCGCCATATGATCAATGATATCTCTGTCATGATGCCCCACGGACGCAAGGAGTCTAAGTTTGATAGCAAGACCAAGCTTTACCAGCTCAATGAAATGGCTGAACTTTACAACTGTAACAATATCATGTACTTTGAGGCCCGCAAACACATGGATCTATACCTTTGGATGTCCAAGGCTCCCAATGGACCTTCCCTCAAATTCCACGTCCAGAATATGCACACCATGGACGAGCTCAATTTCACTGGAAATTCCCTTAAGGGATCTCGACCTATTCTGTCCTTCGACGCCTCATTCGACGCTTCTCCTGAATACCAGCTCGTTAAAGAAATGTTCATTCACACCTTTGGTGTTCCCCCAAAAGCACGCAAATCCAAGCCTTTCATTGATCATGTTCTCACTCTCAGCATAGCCGATAACAAGATTTGGTTCCGCAACTACCAAATATCGGAAACCGTTTCTACAGACCCTGCTAACAAATCCAAGGACACCGAGCTCAGTTTAGTCGAGATCGGACCCCGTTTTGTTCTTACTCTCATCACCATCCTTGAAGGATCATTTGGTGGCCCCGTTATCTTTGAGAACAAAGAGTACGTCTCACCTAACTTTGTGCGTGCCCAAGAACGCGCCCAGCAGGCTCAGCATGCTAAGGCCCGTTCAGACCAAGCCTTTGAGCGCAAGATCAAGAAGAGAGAGTCTGTGCTTGCTGCTGATCCCTTGGCCGAGAACATTCTGTTTAAATAATATACTCTACCATACTACATTGGCGTAGCATAAAAATAATAGATCGTTTTGTTGTTTTTCAATCTGTTCTCTGCACACTTTCATGTTCGTATATACGCTCCTTCTCTACCAGTGATAATTCTAAATACCTTCAATTCATTATTTTGCTAGACAAACCCTAGAGAGACAATCTATTTCTTCTCCTCAGCAGCAAGAAATTGCCTAATTCCAATGTTAGAGAGGTTTTCTTCTTGCGCTTTTTGTTGCTTGTACTTACTTGATGAAGTCCTCCTCCTGGGGGCTCTCAGCGTTGATGGCAGGAGTAGGCTTAGCCTCCTTCTTGCCAGAAGTGGCAACAATGATTCCCAGAGCAGTGGTAGCAAGGGTAGCGACAGAAAGCTGTGGGTTGGCGAGTTAGATGGAGTGTTCATTGACTTCTACAAAATACTTCAAAATAGACATACCTGGTAAGCTTGGAAAGTCTTGCCAAAAATAACGTATCCACCGGCCATTTTGATTGTAGTTGTAGATGAATATGAAGTGTTAAATCAAAAGATTGAAAAGCACACAAAAGGGTGAAGGTAGAAGAGTTGAAAAAATGGAAGGGAAGAAAGATGTCTCAATCCGTGCTGGGTGACTTTGATTGGCTGGTTGACTGGGACTGACCGAAATTTTGTCGAGGCACAAAAGACTATGGGAGAGTTTCTCTTCAAAATTTGTTAGTACTCAGATATACTGAGTGTCGATATTTACTTACAGTGCTGATCTATGTACTGTCCAAAATCACCGATATTTTGGTCCGATACTAGTAGAACCCGACTAGGTCAACCGCACCAGCCTGTACAAATTCCATGTCACGACAGTTCCGGCATGTTAGGCCCGCCCACACTGGATACATTTCGGTGCAATAGTAATGGTGTAAGTTCATAATCTCTGACTAAGTTCATAAGGTTATATATTCCATATTATACCTGCAGTGTATCCCTGAAACTTCATGAGACCGTTTTCTGTACGTCATGCTACCATCAAACCACATTGGTGTGTGTAGACATTCGACCTATTCAAGCATTTCAATTCCTCTTTGATTGAGTTCATATAAAAATCTGAGAGCGAATGTCATTATTACAGCAGTCTGAGTATGTTTTTTAAGGGCACACTATTTCGCCCCTTTTAGGCCAAAGCTAACCTTGTTACAGCTATATTCTTAACCATTTGAGGGCATCGTATTTGGAATCGTTCAATGACGGTATCGGCAACAGAGTAATATCACCAACACATTTGTACAATGACAAGTCCGGTGCAAGAAAGCTCAATGGAGCCTCTCAAATGGTTATCATGCATTGTGATTCATCTTCTCCTCCAATACCAACAAACTCAATGCCGGAAAGGGCATTCCCTAATAGAAGACAAAAGAGAGGACATCAAGATTTAGATATACTTTCAGAAGGTCTAGCTGCGGCAGATATTGGAAACGGAGAAGTTGCAAATACCAATGGTTCTAGCAGGGTTCTGCGAAAGAGTAGTACATCTTCAGCTGCATATTCACGAAACATCAAATCAACTCGCTTCAGAGGACTACGGCCCCGTGCTTCGACGTTACCAGCCCTCAAGACTACTGCAGAGGATGCTGTAGATGATGGTATGAATATGAGTCGAGATAACTACTCAGACAGTTTTCCGTTAGAAGATCCCAGCACGAATTCTACTCGAGACGAATTTGACGAGGAATTTGACGATGGGGAGCTGGATGAAGAAGATATAGCAGACGATTACGACGACTCCGATGAGGAGCCTTTTTCTGAGAATGTCAGTTATGATGTTGATTTGTATGAAACCGACAGTGACGATGACGAGAACATTGAATACCAAGAGCAGCCGGATCTGCGGAGCCAATTTTTCCAACGACATATAGTAGATAATGCTGTGACGATTCTCGAAGATTCTGTTCATTCAGGTGACAACAATATCTACACGATAATGAGCGAACATGCAGAGCCTGAAATTGAGAAGGATGCTGAAGATCTTCCTACTGAATCAATACTGGCTGTATTGAGCGAGGATGACAGTGATTTGGAAGATGAGCTTTCATTTGCAGTTTCCCAAATCCATCACAAACCTCATATTCCCTTCATCGATGAGCTGAGTCTCTTACCTTCTAGCCAACTGCCATCAGCCGCAACATCTCCAGACATTTCAAAAAGAAATGGTAGTTCGGCAAGTCACACATCACGATTTGCACAAAGACAGCGATCTATTGAAGCAGATCCGACCGGCAAAAACTCTCATGCATATCGTTCCAATAAAGAAGATCATAATGATAGTCATCATCTGAATTCTGTAGCCACTTTGAATAATGCAACTCGTGAGAGGACATCAACTATGGCATCTTCGAAGCAGCAGTTAGCACCACTGAGTAGGCAAACATCCAACGGCTACAGCGAAGAGAGTATTGCAGCCCAGCAAAAGCTTGAAATCGGCTTAGGTTTGCGAGACTCATCTGATCCAGCAGTGCATCCCTACGTTGAGCCTTTGAGAAAAGCTCGAACTAGCTCAATTCCACTACATATTGTCAAAAAGAAGGTGAATACTGTTCCTGAAAGTGAGTCTCGACCTTCTTTCCTCACGAAGCAAATTAAGGTCAAACAAGCTGGATTCGACAATCCACTAGAGGAGTACATCTCAGCCTCAGGGAAAGCAGAACGGAAGCCGCTCAAGGTCAAAATGTACATGCCAACCTGTGATAACCCTAAAAAGCCGTGGGAAGTTGTGGTCCGCACTGATGTTAATGTGTCAAATGCAATTGGCTTTGCGCTATACTGTTATATGGAAGAAAAGAGGTCGCCTCCACTTCCTGAAGACATGTGCAATGCGAATAGGTGGACATTGAGAATTGTTGAAGATGATGGTGAACCTGATGAAGACTTTCCCGCGTTGGATAGAACCCGAATGTTGTCAGCTTATTCTTTTGATGAGTTTGCTTTGGTAGAGGCTACACCCGAGCAGGTAATTAAAAATGAAAAGGATACACCGTCAATACGCAAGCCAAAGGCTTCTAAGCCCGCTGTGAAGGATGAGCCAGAAGAAAAGAAACCACAAGCTGCAGCTGAAAAGATTACACCAGAGAGAGTCATTCTTCGTGTTTATCAATATCCATTTGATGAAATGTCGTCTGCTCTATACTGGAGCGAAGAAGTCAACGTCAAAAGAACTATTGACGAAATCAACTACCATATTTGCATTGAAAGAGATTTGGATCACAATCAATACGTTCTCAAAATTGCTGGCCGTCGCTCTATTATTCCAGAAGGTGCGACTGTTTTATCGCTAGATGGACAGTACAGTTTGGAGATTACGCCTCGCCGAATTGTCAATAAAATGAACGGCTACAATGAGCTGCTCATGCCAATCGTGAAAAAGGTCAGCTCAGATACTGACATCCTCCCTTCTTCCAAAGTCAAACCTAGTTCAATACCTCCAACTACTAGCAGTCATCGGGCATCACTGTCGATCAAGCGGGCATCTGCATCATTTTCAGCATCTTTCAATTTCCGCACAAGCACGGATGAAGGGTCCCGCTCAAATGTCAATACTCCGAGAGTATCATTTTCTTCAAATCGCCCTGCAGCTGGCCCAGTTGCACAGCTCCATACATTTACAGCAGCTCACCATCGATCTGCAAGCAATGTGCGTGGCTCCATGATGGTCCCTCCACTGTTACCCGAATCACTGAATGGTATCGGCTTCCAAAAGTATAAGATTTGGCGCCGCCAGCCCATGTCATTTATCAACCGACATGAGAGAGTACTGGCCCTCGACGGTGAGTACGTTCACATCATGCCGTCAGACGACCGTGTTTGGTATGACTACTCGCCCAAAACAAGCTCGTTTCATATCAGCCAGATGAAGAAGTGCAAACAATCGCGCAAGATCCCAACAAACTTCAAAGTGGTTATTATGAAAACAACAGGTGTGACCAAGCAGTATGATTTGGAAGCAACTACAGCTCCACAGGCGCAAGAGATAGTATCTAAGCTTATTCAACTCTTGAATAGCTATAGAATGAACAAGGACTCGTCTAGAAGGCATTAAAAGTTAGTCAATTTCATAGAGAATTTTACACCTCTTTCCTCTTCACTCTTTCCTCTTCAACTGATCCATGTTCAGCCATTAGCTTCTACAGTAGCTTATAAAATCATGTGCGATGGAATAAATTGACTAGTTATTATTATGACATTATGATTTTCTAGTAGAGGTAACGGTCGATGACCTGATCCTTCAGTTTCTCATTCCACACTTTGTACAAACCCTCCACGTATTCATATACCTTGATCTCTTCACCACCCGAAACTACCACATTGTGCTTGTATACATACTCAGAACCATCTCTATGAGTTGCAGATCCGTACTTGATGGATAAGTCAACGTCGTCTTGTAGGGCGAGCCAGATAAAAGCGCTGGCAGCTTTGTAGGGATCAATGTTGTGATGCGGGCTTCCAACCCATCTCAACAGATAGAACACAAACATCATGCCCCAGTAAGTGACAAAATTGAGGGTAGGAACGTAAGATGTACTCTTAAAAATACCAGGCTCGACAAGCACGGAGTCAACTCCATAGGTTTGCTTGAGCTCGGCATATGTGGCTTGATGCAGCAGGTCAATCAGACGCTTTGATGCTTCATAAGATTGGAGAGTCTTGACAAGCTCAATATCGTCTAAGGACAAAGCAGGCGTCGTAGACACAAGCGACGAGATCCAAAAGACTTTGCTTCCTTCTCGCAACAGTGGGAGATCAGGAAACACAGCCGAAGTACTGCTGCGCTTTTGAACCAGTTTGCGAATGATGAACCAAGGTGAAAACACATTAGCTTGAAAGACTGCGCCCATACCGTCATCAGTGACCCAACTCGGCTTCTGTTTCTTAAAAGTGCCCAGAGTGAAGCCCTCCATAGGGTTCGTGAACGTTTCTTTCAGAGCCATGACCCAGTCAATGCCGTCAAACATGGCCACGCAGGCGTTCAAATATAAGTAATCAATCTTGTTGTATCTGTTTTCCAGCTCTCGAATAGCACCAAGGACTGAAACCATGTTCATTTGGTCAAAGGTAACATAGTCAAACTCGACCAGACCCTTTCTGTTAGGAGGGACAGCCTCCTCCTTCAAGTAGTTGATTGCCTGCTTGACATTTGGAAAAGTTCGACTAGACACGACGATTGTGACTCTGGTGTCATCAGGGAGTGAAGCAATAAGTCGTTTTGCAATAGAAAGGCCCAGAAAGCTATTGCATGTGGTCAGTATTTCAGATCGTAAAGACACAAGCCACGAGAAACTTACCCATTTCCACCCGTGATGAGTGCTACTTTGTGATCTGCCTCTACCATGATAAATAAATCTGCTCCTTGAATATAACAAGTCTAAGCACCGGTACACCAAAAATATGATTTAAAGGTGAGAAAAGGTTGGAGGAAAGTTGAAGCTTTTGAATGATCCTTTTTTGAAATGTGAAGATCACTATGTATGCTTACATAATAGCCACGTTAACTCTTCAAACGAGGCTGATCCGATGCAAACGAAGACTTGATTTCAGGTACGACAGTGGAATTAAAACTGACGAAAAATCGTTTATAGCTATAGTCTTGTTCTTGAATTGTTACCTCAAGATCAACTAATGAACGGCCTGCTGCTAGCTCTTGGTCAGGTAAAGTAATGTTACACTGAGATACAACAATACATTAAGCAAAACCGAAGCAGTTCGCTCATGGCATTTAGTCAACATAGTAGGTATATAAGCTCCATTAAGAGAAATAGAGTCAGTTCGTTCTACTGAGCATTAAATTAGGTTTTCGAGGTCCTAAATTTATGCGTGCAAGATTTAATAGTTAAAAGTCAACTCCCTCTAGATATCAATATTCATGCCCTTCAATACCCGAAAAACTTCACACATTCCTAATATTTAAATCCATGATTGTATCAAAACACTATTTATTAGTATCTAAGGCACCACTAAGAACTAAAGCAATATCAGAGTAGAGTTTGTTTGGTCCAGTATATGTGCTTATTCTTGAGTCGCTACTTAAATACCTGCAAGTCTGGAAATCAGCATTGTTGTCAGCAAACTCAAGAGTACAGTCAGAGACGATGCGTAACTTAAGTCGCTTTCAAATTCCAACATCAATAATTTGTTCATCATTATCGATGTAGTAGTATCCAGGTTGAATGAATCCTCTGAGCACTTCAGGTTCGTTCTTAAACTTGATGCTGTTGGTAAGCTCCCTTACCCTGAAATTTTCAGTTGTGAGAAATTCACCTTCACTTTTATCTCTATCGATCGCGTTTTGATTTTTCATAAAAGACTCGGATTATTTTCTAATTGCAACGACATTTATCAGATAAATCCAACTTCATAAAATAATGGTGTCGCACCGCCGTTCTCTTTACCGCCAGTCGACTGGACGTGGCGCATCGTACGGAAACGATCTCGAAGAAACCATAACTCACTGGGAACGCGTCTGGGTAGCTCCCCTTCCCATCTCCACATCCAGCGCAAACGGCAGCGCGCCCGTCAACTCAAAGTCAGGCATCTCGAGTACCAGAAGTCCAGCTGGACCTTCGGCAAGTTCTGGTGGTGCTGGGGAGGAAGACCAGGGTACAGCGCAGCTGTCGTTCAAGGTCAAGGTGTGGGCCCAGCTAGAGAATCAAGCGGATTTCGTGGCGCTGAAAGATGGGGATGATGACGATTATATCAATTTGGTGGCGGCGACGAATCAAGCCCAAAGCAGGAAGACTAATGCTGGTGGACAAGCGACGAACGATTCTTTGTCTGCTGCTGATATTCGTGGTGCTGTGGGTGGTGGAGAAGAGATCTCAATATCAAGTTATACTTCGAACGAGGCGAAACCAAAGGCTGCTGCTGCTGCACCTGAATCTGCTGCTACCGAGAAGCCAGCTGCAGAGTCAGAGACGAAGAGCACAGAAACTCCCGCTGACAAAACGGCTGAACCTGTTGCACCAAAGGAGGAATCTGCAAAACCAGAGGAGTCGACTGAATCTGTAAAGGAAGATACAAAAGACACTGAGACTACCGAATCAGTAGCTGCGGAAGAACCGAAATCTGAAGCTCAATCTACATCAGAATCACAAGCTGCCGAGCCCAAGACAGATGAGAAGGGCGATGTTGAAATGGAAGATTCTGCCGCTGAAAAGAAGCCGGAGGAAGATGCCAAACCTACAGATGAAGCTTCAGAAAGCAAAGCTACTGAAGCTGCTGCTGCTGATGGTGATGTCGATATGGAGGATTCTTAACGTTTTGGTTTAGCCTGTATCAGATAGAGTTATAAGTTATGTTCTCTATATTTATTAAGTTTTATTTTAGCTGCTCTTCAGCCTGCTGCTCTGGTTTAAATAAGATAAAAGCTGCTCCTGCCCTTGCAAGAACAGTAGCTTTCATTAAGTTTTGATTATCGCGATCAGTCCAACCATTCTCTATCTCATCCCACTTTTTGGTTTTGTAATCTATTTGGTACTGTCGCTTCCTTGCTTGCAACTGTCGCATTTCTTGTTGGTTTCCGTGACCAGTCCAAATTAGCATGGCGCAATTGGTAGGCAAGCCTTCATACAGGGTCTCAAGACGTGTATTCAATTTCTTGAAAGCTTCTTCCAACTCTTCAGCTTGTTCTTCTTTGGATCTGAGATGGTGAACATCCAAAAGGCGTGACCAAGTGTAGTTTGTTCTGCTTGCCAGCTTGACTGTGCTTTTGATTATTTCATCATCGGATTGACATGAGACTAGCGTGGCTGATGTTGCTGTCCATTTACTAGTCGTATAGTCAATTACTGCAGTAGTCTTTCGGCCTTGCAATGAAGTAGCCAGTTTCTCGGCAATGGACTTGGTATCTTGCTTCGTTCCAAAATGGAGCCCCTTTTCAAGTTTCAACTGTAGTAGATCAAGACATGCTATGGCATCTTCCACCGAATCGTGTCCATTAAACCCCTTTTGGATCTCTCGATTCAAGAATCGTTGTGTAATATGTCTCAATGCCGGTTTCCAAGCAACTCCTCGTTTAGTACCATAGAGAACAGCAGTGTCAATGACCAAAGGATGCCTCAGTTTTAACACATTCAAATCACTCTCTAATGAATGGCCGACTAAAATATCATTAGCTGACAAAATCTCTAGTAACTCTTCTTGTGCTTGAGCTAAATTTCTTGTAACATCCTGTAGCAGCTCTTTCGTGATTCCTGAATATCTAGTCAGATAATCTGTAATTGGTTCGTCAGGCATGACGAGTTCATCGTACACAGTTTTCTTATCCATTGACACCAAGGTAATTCTGGTTACGACTTTACCAGACGCAGAGTCACACATCTCACAGTCTAGTCCAAAGACCTTGGGTGTGTCATCAGAGCCTTTGGATATTCTCGTTTCCACCCAACCTTCCTCCAACTTGATTTCTGTTCCCAACGGTATTGCTGGGATCTTTGAGTGTAATGGGTAGTTATTTTCAATGAATTGCTGAAAGGTAAGAACACAATTAATTGGTTTTAGCTTGTGGTTCTTTCCATTTAATGCTGAATTCACGAGTGCCTTTTTTTCTTCCTTAGTCAGTGGGACTTCTGTAAACTCATCAAACGACGAGTGCAAGGAAACGTTTGATCCAGGTGCTTTTATCGGCCAGATGTGGGAAACTTTTGATTTGAAAAAAGATAAGTGGCGGCTAGGCGAGTCATCAGATATGGCAAGAGGCTTTGGTCGGTATTCATCTAAATTGGTGAGGCCGAAATCCGACGGATAGAGTGACGGGATCATAACACTAACAACTCGTTTGATCTCTGTCCGATTTTGAATCGCCAGCCAGTTGGGCGCCCTTCCATCACCTATAATATAAACAACCAAATCTCGCAAGTCTTTGACAAACAGGCGCACTTTCACATTGTCGGGCAAAAATGTAATAGATGGCGGCCGAAGATGCTTCTTCTTGGGCTTCTTCTTGACTCGATTTTCGTCATGTTTCGTAGGAGAAGAACCCTTGTCATCATTTCCAAACTCTCGCTTTCTACTACCCTCTTCCCTGCTTGACTGTGAAAGAGGTCTCTCTTCATTCACAGTTGAGTTCCCATTCTCCATGTTTCTAGAGTTTGGAGCGGGTCAACATTAGCTATCGCCTACATGAAAATTTAGATGTTGGATACTCCCAGTGGTTAGGGTTTGATATGTTACAAAAACTATGAAATCGCGATACGAACTTCTCTGTTCAACATCTACGACTATTCAACCAAAATAGCCCAAAACAAGTCAAAATTGCATCAAAACATTTGTAAAACTATTTCCTATAACTAAAATGTATTTAGCATAAAAATAATTGAAAATGAAACAAAATATGTGTACAGTGGTTAGAATTAATTACTCACTTTGTATAGCACCGACATGACCTTCTAAAATATAGAAGCCCGCGTAGCGCAATGGTTAACGCGTCAGACTTCTAATCTGAAGATTGTGGGTTCGACTCCCACCGTGGGTGCTTTTTTTGCTACTAGAGTGGTTATCAAGGTTTTCTTGGAACAGATTCTGCTTGATTTCTTATTACCATGATTTTTTTGTTTGTATTTAATCATTACAATTACTGCAAGCTTTGGGCTTGAGCAGAAGATTTCAAGTTAATAAAACTTATTGGCATTGCAAACTTCATGATGAAACTAATCAGTTTCCATACAGTGCGATTCAATACAGCCCAGGACTTGGAGAATACCACAGGTTGAGAAAGAAATATTAACTTATATAAATAAAATGAAAATCAAATACAAATGATACTACTTGAATAATTTTTGATCTTGGAACGGCAAGATAACAGTGTCTTCAGGAACCAAGCCAATCTTGTTACCGTCAACATCTGGTGAATATCCATTAACCATGACTAGATCACTCTCTTGCATTTTGATTAACAAAGAGTCAGCGCTATTGGTTTTCCAGTCGTCAACTGCACTGTGGAAAATTTCAAGGCGAGGATCGAAAGACAGTCTGATACTGGAAGTGATTTGGTGAATGAATCTGACAACGAAAAGAAGGAATGAAATGCCACCTGCAAAAATAATAAGCAGCAGGGCTGGCCATGCATCAATCATCTCGACTGCACGAATCATGATAGGTCTTTGAGGGTTGGCAAGCATGGCAATGATGACATGCTCAGGTGGCTCATCGGTCAGAATAGACGTGGAGCGGGGACCGTAAATGCCTTCCTCATCAATGCCCAAATATTTCTTGTCAATCTTCTTTTCTGGAACAAACACGTTCTGAACCGAGTAGGAAATAAAATTGAAATAAATAAGTCCGGGAATGGCATAGAAATCAGCCGGATCCTGAGGTCCAGCAAGCCCAATCATTTCCAGAATAAGGTAGTTGTAGGTATGAACTGGTACCTTTCCGTACATGATTTCGCTATCAATCTTGTAGTATGTCAAGATGACACCATAGTTCTTGGTCCCGTTTTTCCATCTGCTTAGGAAATCAAATGCGTTGTCAAGATCGAGATCGACCGCGGTTCCGTTATGCTGCTGGCCAATGAGTGTGTAGTTCTGGACAGACCTCTCTAAGAACTTGCGAGTCGTTGTGGGGTAGTTATCAGTTTCATTGATTCTCTGCTTGTCTCTTTGCTTGCTGGTCATAAAACTGAAATGAGCACCTTCATCGGCTTGATATGCCATGACATTGGTCTTTTTGTTGAATCCTATTGATGGATAGTATGGAGCAGTACCAGGTGTTATACTGGTTTCGCATCGGAGAGATACTAAAGGCAATCCATTTGCAACTTGTCGTCCTTCGACTTGCTGAGCACAGTAACAAGTGAAGTTACGGTTAACAACAGTACGATCATTAGAAGTGACGTTGTTCACTTCGTAGATCAGTTCATAATGGGTGTTACCATCCTGGGCAAGCGTTCGAAGTGGCTTCTCCTGGAGGTACACATAGTGCTCTGCTGGGATATAAGAGTTGTTTTGAAATGCCCAGATTGATGCCTTGTCGTCTACCAGTGCGAGGGGTGCACTGACGTTAAAGTTATCAGTGATCTTGGCTTCAGCCAGATCAAAGTTGAGGTTGATGTTGCTATTCGGGTAATACTTCCATTCTGTATGACGTTTTGCCAACTGGAAGACGAGCAGATCTGATGCAACTACAATACCATAAAGCAGAATTGAAGCCAAAATGGTGAACCAACTTAGAATTGATACTTTTGTTGGAAACTTTGGAATGTTTCTGTCGTGCTGCCATGATCTAGTATCAAGTAAGACTGATATGCAATTTGAGATTGATGAAAAGAAAGACAGTTGGATGGCCTTCCTCGATGAATAGATTGAGATGAATGCAGCAATCTGGGGAATAACCATTGCTGTTGCAACTTTCGAGGCGAAAGCTAGTGCCTGAGCAACCGACGTAGTGACAAACATTGCTGATGAAACTGACTAGATTGCCTTCAGATGCCAGAGTTGTTGATGTATGATTTGAAGGTGTATACTTGTAAATGAAAAGGTAGAAGAAAGAAAACTGTCCATGATGCGAACTGCCATGAATATTTATCTGCTTCTGATTATTGCAATAACGTAGTTGGACTTCATGGGCTAAAAAAAAAAGTAATTTGAGCTTTTGCGAGATGTGCATTCGCATGCAGCCAACTTGGCCCAATTGAAAGCAATTGTTGTTTGTAATATCGCTTTACCATGGTTAAACCTAACTATGATAGATTTCAACTATTGCAAGTAATACGGGACTGGTGATATATAGGCTATGGGCATGGCAGAGTCTGTAAAGCATTAATGGGCTTTAATGTTGTTCAAAGAACTTCGATTTGACTGAGTTTAAATGAATATAATTTAGCGAAAGAAGAGACTCTCAAGGTTGAATTAAAGTATGAGAGTTTGTGTTCCCTCTCTTTGTTTTTGTGTATTTCCACAAGTACAAAGATCAGCCGCAGTATACGAGGCTTGAACATTTCACGAATTCATATAATTCCAAATAGTCCTAACAGGGTCTTGGACTCTTGGCGCATCCCCCATCACTCCTTTAACTTGGAATCTTGTTCACTTATTATGATGTATTAGTATGGTCTCCAGCTAGCTCTGAAAGAGCGATGAACCGCTTGGGGTGTTTCTACGATAATTGCAACCAGTCTGCTTTGTAGTGATGAGAACAATCATCAACTATATAGAAGTGAGCATGCTCTTCTTCCAGTTGCTCGAACAATCCTTTTGATTCATTTCATATTTTTTTTTCCTCTATTTCATTTTGCATCTTGATTCTCTATCAAGCAGTTAAAGCTCAAGTTTAACATGCAACAGTACTTTGTCTCTGCAAACACAGCACAAATAGCGTCTTTTGCTGCAAAGGTCGTGGTAGGACTTACCGTCCCCCAGTTAGCATCGCTCATCTCCTTCTTCTCAACCCCCAAAGCCCTTGTTTTCTTCTTCTTTGGCGACTTTGAGAGCATCTCATCTTTGCTCTTTGATATAAGATGGCTTCCTTCAGTGCGAAAGTACAGATCAAAAGATAAGCACATCACATCAGGGACTTGGATAACTGTTTTTCTAGCACTTGCATTTGCAGCAGCAGTTCTGGTTACTGATCTGTTACTGTTCCAACTTGCAGCTCGCAAGGACGGATACACATTCAAACACACCACCACTGAGCTCAACTTCACTGATTCCACAGTTCAGTTGGGAGAAGGACTTTATGCATATCCAGATGTTCTAGACTCAAACTCATCGGCTCAAGCAGTATTTGGAAATAATGTTTATGCATCCAACGATGGTGGATTGTACATGGACTACAAAACTTCTCAAAGAGCTGACTTTACAATGGATGGACCACAAGGAGAGATCAAAGCTGAGGGTGAGATTTCAGGAATCCCACGATGCACAGTGGTTCATGAAGTTACGTCGCTCAATGTTCGAGGCGCCAGCTCTCCAGTTATGGTGAAGTGTTTTTTTGATACTCCTGAAACCAGGGGATCAGGAATCTTTTACGATTCAATTGCAACTTATGGCACCAACGGCCAGAAGATTGTCTCGTTTTTTGAGACCAAGGAAGGTGCCAACTATTTGTTTGTGGAGGCCGTGCAAAGAGTTTATGAGCATGTCCAGACCTTCAACGGAACCAGTGGTGTGGATGTGTTGAACAATAAAATCAAGGGATTTGCTGATGAAGGTTATGTGATGGAAAACGCTATTATCCAAGGAAGAGCCATCAATATCACCAATAATACAAAGTCGGTCATGGAATTGATCAAGCAAGCTGGCGACCAAGCCTTGAGCAACAACTTTATTTTTGGTACCACAGCTTTTCTTCACTCAAAAACTGACCTCTCCTACAAATTTGGAAAGTACCCAGTCTACACCAAGAAATTCATCATCTGGGGCACTTTCCTCGGTGTTGACTTTTTTGACGGCGAGGGCCAAGGTAACTACTACTCTTACAGTTACGACACCCGCCAGTACTTTGTCAAGGACAGGGGAATTCGCGACGGTCTCATTGGTCTCAACGTCACCGGCATGATATTCGCTCCCCAGTCGCCCCAGTTTTCAACCGACCGCACTGATGACGAAATCGTGCTTGCCACCCTCGGCGAGCCCAACCCACCTTTGCTTGTTATTGATACCGAAATGATCGATATCTTTCCTGCTCTCATTGTGATTGGAATTTGTGGATTCTTTGTGATCTGCGCCAACATTGCGCATTTTGTGGGCCGCAGCAAGATTGATAAGGGTCAGTCGTTTGATGTGTACAGAGAAACTCTTGTAAGGGCTCTTCATAACCTGACTGGTTTCAATGCATGGCTCATTCCTGCTAAACTGGAAAAGACAGATCATATTGTCATGACTAGGGGCATTTCAAGTGCGACAAATAAGTACCAGGTGGGGCTGGTTAAACGATCGAGTGGCTCTGTTGGATACACCTCAATGGAAGAGGAAAGCGCTTCCAAAGGCACCGAAGAGATTACGAAGGTATAAAAAGCGTGAAGCGAAAATATAATGTTGTTATTTGTTTATTTAGTTTATGTATATGTTCCAGAATGTGAAGAATTTTGTGACTTGTAATAGTTCGATAATCACTTGAATACTCAAATCATGGAGTATGTGTATGACTGAAGATGAGTCGAAGCAAAACTGATAAGTTGTCACAAAGATAATTAGTTCAATCCGCACTTAGTTTGTTTTTGATACTGAGGCAGCTATATAGATATATAGAATTAGTTATGCGGGAATCCCAGAACATCGATGCGTAATGTTAACTTGTTGAAACTAATTCAGTTGTTGCGCAAGAAGTACCAACTTCAGCCAAAAACCCTACTTTGTACGATCTCGATATAGAAGATTCTTGTTGAATATTAATATGCATGTGCTTTATCAGTTTGATGAAATCCAGTCATGGTATGAGAAGAAAAAAAAATAAGCTTGCTTGAAATAGTATAAAAAAGTCCAGACTGTGGTGACGAAATCTACTCGTGGAAGTTCGAACGGACTTTGTTGACTCTGTCATAAGGAAATAGTGGGATTGTAGAAGTATGACTTCTCATTGAGCATTTGTAAAAATCGTGGAGGACTTGAGCAGTTCGTTATATTTTGGTTTAAAAGTTGGTTACATGTGAGATATCGTTCACAGACTAGTTCCAAGTTGAATTTAACCGATCAATCCTTAGAACATATCTGAAGTGATAGTTACTTCGTTCTTGGTCATTAATCCTTGTGTAGAAGCGTTTTGCAGAAGGCAGTGCGAGGTAAATTTCTCTAGGCAGTGATAGTACACAAAGGTACGTATTATTGAAAAGGGTCAGAGTTATTGGCCCACTATTATGCCCATTATTTTCTGGGTTAGCCTGATAGACCACAGCCCTGCGAGTGTCTAAGACAAGATTAAGCACGATAATAATATTTTCCCCATATAGGCCGATATAGGCCTATATGTATGTATGAATACATGCAGACATAATAAATCGAATCTATAGCTAGGATTCAGCCTACATGCAAAGTATGCGCAGCCTTCTGATATATCGGTCTACACACCTTCATCAATCATAATGATTCTAATATTAGGCCTCAATCGTTCTCTCGAATGCTATCATGGCACAATACTGCCCACCGAGGAAAAGTCGAATACCTGAGGCAGTATGAGATTCAGCCGCTCAAAAATAGGCTGACGTCAATCAATTTGCTGGATACAGGAATCTTGAATGTAGCCATTCAAATAGGTACATGCACATACACAAGTTTGTTCACGAATCTCAGTGACTGATGGAATATGACTGGCGAGGCTGGTTTAAGCTTATCTACAGATTCAGGGTGTTTCTCAAACGACAGTGTGCCGATTTTCATTGATTGTAACTTCAAACACTGCCTACCCACCATCACCAGCATAGGTTCAAAACTTGAGACTTCTCATATACATCTGTCTACCCCGGAAGTTTGGCAGACTGAAAAACGTTTATTTCCTTCGGAAGAAGCCTTCTCCAACCCTTGAAGGTAATGACCATAGAAAGCTCCAAGCTGGCGCAACCTCGTTTATTAGTAAGGCTGTTCATGATATTATGTACACTATACATGAAAGGTATCATTATTACATCTTGCCCTGAATATTGTATTGCAATAAATAATCAGACTAACTAGTCTGAACCACATAGCCTATATCCTGGAGAAAGTTTTTTCTATTTTTGCCAATGATCAGTATACCAAGTTATTTCTCCTTCCACAGACCGGAGATATATAAATATTCTATGCCCATCCCCATTGCTACTCTCTCTGCTCACTAACACATATTAATCTAGTATAGATATCAAACTGCATTCAAGTCAGCCATGCAACAGTTTTTTGTCACGGCTGATGCCGCCCAGTTTGTCTCATTCGCAGCCAAGGTAGTGGTGGGCTTCACAGTCCCCAGAACGGCTTCCTTGCTGTCTTTCTTCTCAACGCCAAAAGCACTGATATTCTACTTCTTTGGAGATTTCGGAAACCTGTTTGCGCTAGCGACAGACTCTCGATGGTGGCCATCAGTGAGGAAACACAGGACCCCAAGAAAGTCGGTCGAGTTTGGCTCGTGGACAACAGTACTTATGGCACTCTTAGTTGCTTCAGCAGTACTCATTACAGATCTGCTGCTATTCCAGCTGGCACCTAGGAAAGATGGATACCGATTCAAGTTGACAAACCAAAACTTTACATTCACGGATGCAAAATACCATCTAGGAAGCAACAATTTTACATATCCAGAGGTTCTGTTGTCCAATGTCTCTGCACGGCAGGTGTTTGGAAACAAAGTCTATGTTGCTAATGATGCCTACACCTACATGAATTATAAAACTCAGCAGGACTTTTTCTACACAGTAGATGGACCAAGGGGAGAAATCAAAATAAACAACCTGCACAATAATACTGGAGTCCCCAGATGTACAGTGGCCCATGCAGTTATTCCTTGGAATGTCCAAGTTGCAGCGTCCCCGGTCCGAATCAGATGCTTTTTTGACTATGGATCAACCAACCAAACAGACATTATTGAAGAAACTACAAATACACTGGGCTTCAATGGTAACACAATTGTGTCCTACTACCAAACTAAGGAGGGTGCAAACTACTTGTTTGTAGAGCTAGTCAAGCGTGCTTACGATCACCTTGAAACATTCAATGGCACAAGTGGAGACGATATCTTGAGTACAAAGGTTGCCAACTTGGAGGCAGATGGCTACACCATTGAAAATGTTTTGAATAATGGAGTTGTCATCGACATGGCAAACAACACTCTTAGCACCATAGATTTGATTAGACAAAGTGTTCAGGTTGCAGCCAAACAAGATTTTGTTCTGGGAACTTCGACATTTCTCTTTTCAAAAACAGAACTGTCATTTCGATATGGCCGTACGCCTGTCTATACGAAAAAGTTCATTCTCTGGGGCACATATTTGGGTGTCGACTTCTTTGAAGGCAGGGACCAGGGCAACTTTTATTCTTACAGTTACGATACCCGACAAATGCTTATTCCAAATGGACAGCTGCGCGGCGACCTGTACGGAATGAACACTACTGAATTCATTTACGCGCCTTTGTCTGTGCAATTCTCAACTGATAGAACTGATGATGAGGTTGTCCTTGCTACCTTGCAGGATCCAGAACTGCCTCTGCAAGTGATCCCAACTGAGATGATTGACATTTTCCCTGGTTTAATTGTGATTGGAATCTGTGGAGTGTATGTGTTGACCGCATCGCTTTGCCATTTGCTGATAGGACGCAAAGCCAACAAAAAATTCTCATTTGAGGTCAGCCTAGAGGTATATCACAAAGCGCTAGACAACATCAACGGACTGAACGCTTGGTACATCCCTGCCAAACTAGAAGGCACCAACAACGTTGCAATGCAGAAGGGCGTTTCACTTATTTCCAATCAATTCACAATTGGCCTAGCTTCAAAAGGCACCAGCACTGGAATTGCCATGATGGGCACTAGTCCTGCTAGCAGTATCAAACGGCCTGGCCTTGTCCAAACGTGAGTTTCATTCCATAATTTAGACAAAACAATTGCCTAATTATTACCATCAATCGGGAAACGGTGCTAATACATTAATATTAGATCAAATGCCAGTTATAATGATTCAGCTTATACAGGCAGTTACCCATTAACTCATTCAAACAGCTATAGTAACGCCACACAAAACTCATCGGTGATATATGATTATCAAAGTCCATATCAGCCTCATAATACATTCTAATTACACATGGTTGCCATGAAAAATTTATGCTATTTATTTGGTCAAGCTATAATGCAATCCATATTGTAGTCAGTACCATTGACTTTGAGCCACAACATAAAAACTTAAGATTGTAACGCTGTAGATCGTAGGTTCATAAACATTATTAAGGTCAGTTTATGGACCAGGGGTTTGATCAATTCACCTGGTTTGAACTCTCTCAAACAGAACTTAGAGGGAGATTGTCACAATTCAAACAAATGTCACAAATCTTATCCATCAACTCATCAAATAGAAACCCAGAATTGTAAAGATTTGGAGGTCCAGATTTAAAAACCGCATTATGATGTGCCATTCCAGTAAACCCAGTGATCTCGCTAGTGACAACGTCTTCCAAAAAGGCACTTCGCATTATAGACTCACTTCCATGTTTGATTGAACCAATCAGTATATTTTTCAAGTCTATATGGTCAATTCCCAGATTGAACTTTTTTAAAGGCCCTTGCAAACGAACATCGACTGGTGTTGCAAAACGTTTGCCAACAGTGTAGTAAAATGGTTTAAAGGAACTAAATCTGTTGGCGGGGACAAGTAGGCTTGAAGATTCGTTGTTAACAACAACATTGGAGGAATACTTGGAAACCAATGCCGAAAGTTTTTGGGATTGTGTCTGGTCCCTTTCCAATAAAAATATCGGGACTGTTTGTAATATGATGCTATACCAGAGTTGTTAGCAAATGAAGGAATGAATATGGTGAGAACGCATACCTTTTGCTTCTTGGAGGAGAGCATGTATCCATGATATTCCAGTATCATTATCTGGAACATAACAGTCAATGAATGGAGAATAGAGTATGTATAGTTCTTTGACCAATACCTCCCATCCCTCCACGACATCTAAACCAAAGCTCTGAACTATTCCAAGTAAACAAAACGTACAAATATGAAGATCTTCGATCAGCAGACGGTAAAGAATACAGTCATGAACATGGTGTTGAAGTTTTAGCTCAAATTTTTGAGCAAGATTACTTTGAAGTCTGGTAAAAGAAAATGACTGTTTGATAACAAATTGAAGTCGAGCATCAATTTCACAAATCTCTTCAGTAGTAGCTTCCAGTACATCAAATACTGAAGCAGAATCTCGTTCAATCATTCTCCAGTTCTCTTCTTCTTGCATGATGCCGCCGTTCGTGAGTACAATTCAATCTTTTGATTTTTTTATTGATGAATTCACAGATGACAGTTGTGATTGACAAGAACTAATCCTTCATCAATATATAACTATATAGAAATAGAGTAAGTATGGTGTACGTGATAGCTTGCTTCCTTCTTACATTGATCAATTGCTAGTGCAGTTGGGTTTGAATACACAACGAAAAGTGGAGGCCATATGATCATCCTTGAGGGGTTGTTGTTTCCTTCTTCATTCTCCAAAGTAGAATTTTCAACCTTCTATCTCCTTGATTTCTTTTCTCAAGTTTCACATAGCAGTTTCTCTTTAAAACACAAACAAGCCAAGGGCAAAGTCCAACTAAATATTTGCCCTAGGGAGGGTATCCAGCAAGGTCGCTTGTAAGGTATCATTAGTCAGCCATTAGTTAACTTAAACTATACTGACCTCCCACCATACATTGCTGAAGTATGGCTAATGGGCCAAAAGTACTAACTCTATCCTCATAACTTTCCATCATTTGAATTTCATAGGTTGGAAATAGTATTAAAAGAAAGTTTAAAGTTGGCAGAATTAATCTAATGAAATTTCTAATTGAAACGTTCTCTAGAGCGGCGGTTTTAAAATCTGAAGCTTGTACAGGACATCCACGAACTGTAGATCTCGAATGGCCTTTGGTAGTGTTTGTTTGTGATACAGTTTAACTATATGACTACATCTCTTGATTTTAATGTCGGCTATTCAAGGTTATCTTCAAGATCTAGAACGGTTTCAAGGCCTGAGAGCACTTTTGAAACTAACATTATACGCTACGCAGAAATACATGATCACAATTCCAATTATCTCCGTTGTGTCAATGTATCACAGATGATATTGGTGCTCATTTGACTTGACCATTCTGCTTAAATTGACCATGTTCATATTATTCAAATTTAAGATTATATAATTCTGGCTTTGGGGATTCTTCACCAGCTTACATGGATAAAGGTTTCAACTCACAATAAAACCAAAGTGTTTTGACATCATTTATACACCTTGTTTTTTGCAAAAGTCTCAATATCTGCATCTTTAGAGACCAATCCAATCTTATTCCCGTCAATATCTGGTGAATAGCCGTTGGCCATAACAAGATCAGTTTCTTGCATTTTCGTCAACAAGCTGTCTGCTGGATTACCTTTCCAGTTAAAAAGAGCACTGTGAAATATTTCGAGACGTGGGTCGAAGGAATGTCTAGAATTTGAATTAATCTTGTGAACAAACCTCAGTCCAAAAAATATCAACGCGATGATTCCAGAAATGATAATCAGCAATACTGCTGGCCACGCATCGACCATTTCAACAGATTGCACTAGAATAGGCTGTTGAGGATCATCAAGCATGGTGATGATAACATGCTCTGGAGACTCGTCAGTAAGAATTGAAGTAGACCTAGCCCCAGAAATCCTTTCTTTGTCAATGCCTAGATATTTGCTTTGAATCCTCTTGTTTGGAACAAAAATATCTTGGGATGTGTAAGTAATGTAGTTGAACATTATCAAGCCAGGAGCTGCAAAGTCGTCGTTAGACTTTTCTAGAATCCTTCCCATTCCAATAAT